>JAOUWY010000078.1:15445831-15460174 GCA_025728095.1 Prietella phreatophila | reverse complement strand
ATAGACACTTAAAATAAACTAAATGCTCAAGCAGGAAGCAAGCGAACCAAAACAAAGTCACGTGACCAGTCAGGAGCTGCGCCACAGTGCCCTCTGCTGGCTGTGATGTAACAGGTGGCATGAAGCTCGTTAGCCTGTAAAAATCCATAAATTATCTGCATCATTGTTTAAGCCGCAGTGTTCAAAGCGTGTGAAAAATATAGCGGCTTATAGTCCAGAACCTTATCTAAACATGACCATAGGAATATACACACTCTTCAGAAAATGATTACACTGCCAGTTGCATTGAATTAAAAAAGGCTCCCTAGTAATCTGGTCTCTGTGTGTGGGTGCTGTAGGAGTGTGTGCTGCTGGAGGTGTGCAGGTGATAGATTCTCCACTGCTGACACAACAGATTGAAGCTCAGAGACTCAGCATAAAGCGTCTGAAGAATGAAAACAACATCCTGAAGGTCTTCTGTACACACACACACACACACACACACACACATCACTTCTCAATCATGTTACAAACCCTTGTTTGGTCTTAGATTTGGTTACAATGACAGTAGTCCAGGATAGGCCGATTAAAACAGGGGCCTAATGGTAGTATCTTGCTCATTTCAGGTTAGGAGTGGCCTGTGAGGTTCCAAAGTAGCGCAAGACAAATATTCACCCTATTGTTGGGGGAATTTTGCTAAATTAGACATGCTCTCTGGCTGGGAATGATGGTGTTACTCTCTCCCTCACTCTCCTGTCAGTCACAGCAATACTAGCCAATTATGTGTCTATAAGCTGATGTATGAGGAAGAGGGCGGATAGCGCCTTCTTCCGTGTGTGGCTGGCTTCACGTGCCTCAGAGGAAGCGCATGTTAGCCTTTCAGTTGGTAGCTGTCATATGTTAGAGGAGATCTGGCTGATGGATGGGAATTGACAGGTGACCAAATTGGTGAGAAAACTGAAGAAGAAAAATCAAAAGAAGTGGCCTAGGTGAGGCTGCAGGAATACTACTATAAAAATACTATCTACTATAGTAATAATACAATGACTACTGCACAAGCAAATATGAATAATATGAATCTTGTATCAAAATCCAAATTCGCTTTGATTATAGTGAGAAAAAGTGTTTATTTGAATTATGCACACTGTTTCCTAGTGAAAGCATCTCGACACCAAAAAGACCATTTCAGAGAAAGAGTGCTTTCCGTTCAAACTATTTTTCTAGAACAAAAAAGAAAAGGAAGCAGTAAGCATTGCTGATCAAGTAATTTAGCAAATATTGTATGTTATACTGCATTATATTACAATAGCCTTTCACTGACTAATAGCAAGTGGAAGGAATGGAAATTTAAATTTGAATAGCCCTGGTTGAGGCTAAAAAGCAGTTCTGGTTAAAATGTTCTATGTATATGAGCATAAGTCTGTCATCAGTTTCAGACTAAAAAAATCAATCAGTCCGCATTCTGTCTCTGTGTAAATGTTTGTGTATGTAGGCGGAGAAGATGCGTACTCAGTTAGCCTCGCTTCCTCCGTTAAAAGTCTCCAAGCTGAGCTTGCGTGAAGGTTGTAGACCAGAAGTCCTATCCAGCGCTCTCTATCGCAAAACAGACCAACTCCTGGAGACACTGCTGCAGATGAGTGCCAATGTCAAAGTCGTAGACATCACTGGAAAATCCCCAGGTTAGAGATCATGACCTGCTCGGACGGTTACACCACTGCACAGATGTACTGTATACATCTCTATTAACGTCGAGAATGTGTGTGTTCATATTTGTGTGTACAGTGACTCCCAGTGCCCAGCTCCTGGAGCAGACAGCAAGGCTACAGTCTCTCAGTGAGACTCTCGACAGGCTAAAGGTAAAAGCAGAGTCAGAACCCAACCGTAAATCATTACACTGAAATGTGATTGGCTCAGACTGACCCCAGTGATTCACTGTCCTTCAGGGTGAAGTGGCAGAGCATGTGGTGTCCCAGAGACCTGGTGCTCAGGTTTCATCTGATTTTGCTACTTTCCCTTGCACCTCATTCGTAAAGGTAAAACACAGACGTCTCATGACCTTCCTTTTATAAGGTTGTATCTTGGTGAAGAGCGGCTTTGAGATGTTTTGTAGCCCACCAACATGGTCTAGGCTTTAAATTTACATTAGGAAAATTCTGAGACAATCTATGTTGCGTTTATCCTATTAGCGTCCTGGATGATGAGTAGGTGGCACGTAGAACCGTATCAAACCAGGTTTATGTGATTAATTTGTTTTCACATAAAACAAACAAAAAAACCCACCAGAGAAGAATAAAACACTCTCCACTGATGAAGTTTGTGGTGGGATTTTTTTTAAAAACTGATTTTAAACCAAAATGCCAGACAGAAACTTGTGCTACTGAGGTCAAGGTAAATTGCTTCAGCAACAAACGCCTGTCCAAATCAATCCTCTCATTTCTGCATTTCTCACACCTCCACATTTCTTCGACTCACCCAGGCTAAGGAGGAGAAAATGAGAGAAGAAGTGTTGGTTGGTCGTGTGATGGTGCCTTGTGCTCAAGGGCAGGAGCAGGTTCATCGGCTCGTGCTATCCCAGTACCAGCTGCAGAGAGTACATCGCCTTCTTCAGACTTAAAACATAACCTTCTTCAGCAAGAATGAGCCCTGCTGCCGCTTCCTGAAGAACCTGCTCCCCATCACTAGATGCAGCTCAACTTTACCATCGGAAGGATATGCATGAAACTTGGAGACCTGGACAAATGGTGAATTGCAGTGACTGGTTGGGAATATTTCTTTGCCTGGGCATCTTCACAGCCTGAGAAGCACATGCTCCTACTGAGGCAGAAGGCAGTAACTGAGAAAAATAACTTTTTGTAAATGATTAACTTACTTGATGCCCAGCAACATAAGTGGTAGTTAGATCAGTCGATAGAATGCTGTTTGAAGTTCTTTAAACTGTGAAATAAAATGGCATAGCAAAAAGAGCTAAATTGATACTATAGATACTGCCTTTTGCCTTAGTAGGACATCTCCGTTTACTTGAGTGCAATTTTATTTATTTATCATCATCACTGGATGCAGTCAAACAGCTTTAGCTATATTAAAGTTTTTAAGTATATTTAAACAGTGCACCATTTTCCCCCAGATACTAAACAGCAGAGTTTATCATTTAATGTCATTTGACATACCCGTGTCAACACTTCAGGTAAATTCCAATGCATTTTTGTGCTGACTTCAGCAAGCTAGAAGTGGGAAGAGACAGATTTCTGTAAGGCTGACCGCGGTACTCATGAGATATTTTAGAATGGTTTAAAACTCCGACGTTCCACATCTTCAAAAGACAAAAGTACAAGCGGCCATGATGACGTGCTATAAAATGATCAGGATTCTGAATTATTCACCTGGCTGTGCCTGATTCCTGAAGTGGCCCATTATAGAAATCTTTTACTAGCATAACAGGGATCAGGCTATTTGGGAAAAGCAAGTCGAACAAGGACCCTGAAGGTTTAAGGCAGGTTTGCTTCAATATTCCTTTTTTGTCATCCACGATTATCCATTGGCATTAGACATGACAGAAAAGAAAAGCATACATTAACATCAAGTGGAATTGAACTTCCCAGAAAACATGTAAACTGTCACAAACAAGGTTTCATATATACCACATATCTGTATCTCTTAACGATTCATTTAAATAGGAGGCTAAACATTTCATACAGTCCAATATATAAAAAGGGATGAGAGAGATTTAGACAAGACTACTAGTCCTTAATATTTAAACCAAAGCTGTTTCATGTGCTACACTGTACTGTGAGAGCATTTTTTTATTTATTTATTTTTGAACGGGGAGTTTGTTGAAGAGGAAATCGGAGCTTACATCTCAGATATGACCTGGATATTCACACTGGTTAGAAAGAGTGGAAGAGCGGGCGGTTAGCAGACGACAAACTTCAGTATTTGCTCAAAAGTCAATATTCAAGTGGTCTTAAGTAATCAATGTTGTCTTAAGTTATTAACCTATTTATCGTGTAAAATGCCTAATGTTGCTTACGTCGACCGTCATTGTGAAGAATGTGTTTTCATAATGTTACGTCTGAATAAAGCACATCTAATAAATGCTACAGAAATTGGTCGTCATTGTTTTTATAGCTTTTGTAATGACAGAAATAAAGGGCAGTGAATGGGACCCCTTTAACTACTAACCTCAGAAACCACAATTATGATAATAGCTGCAGCATTCTGATCAGACACGGCTTTCCTTTCTCATTTCCCGGAGACGAGCGGGGTATTAGGGCATCATTCAGAACACCTGCTGCTTCAGGACAGAAAGAGCAGAAGGGAAAGAGAGGAATGAGTACAGTAAAGAGAAACATTTTACGCAGCAAAAGAAAACTTCACGTCACCTAGATTCTCTCGAGTTTAAATTGCAATGTCCTTGGTGTAAGTGTAATAGTTTTGGAATCTTCATTTGTGTTCAGTATAACTAGATATGCCCCACATGGATACCCTAAAAATTGCAGTGGATTCTCTCACTTTGATAGCCTAAAAAAATAAAATAAAACCCACACACTTCCCTGTAGACATTTTATACCCACGCATACAGTCGTGCAAGACTAATGACTCATAATTGTACTAACCGTGGTCACCCAGAAGAGGATGTGTTCCCTTTTGCTTCTGGTTCATCTCAAAGTTTCTTCCTCATGTAGTCTCAGTTGAGTTTTTCCTCTGCCACGGTCCTCTCTGGCTTGCTCATTAGGCACCCAAATCTAGGTCCAGATTTCTGTAACACTTTTGTTTCATGGAAAAACAACAGAACCACACTTACTAATTATTCAGTAACCACTTTATCCTGGCCAGTGTCATGGTGGATCTGGAGCCTATCCCAGGAACACCAATCCATTGTGGGGCACCATACAAATGCATGCATGAATGTGCATACATACATTTGCACATTCATTCGCAACTAGTGGCAATTTAGAGTAGCTAATCCACTACACCAGGGGTACTCACACTTTTTTGACTTGTGAGCTACTTTTAACATGACCAGTCAAGGAGATCTACCTACATTAAAAATGTGAAACATATACATACATATATACATACACATATATATACATACACACACACATAGTACTGTGCTATAGTCTTAGGCACATGCAAAGAAATTCTGTGCAGCAAAGTTGCCTTCAAACATAATGAAATTAAATGTTTCTACATTGGGAAAAAATATTTGATTTAGTTTTATGGTAAGGTTCATTGAGCATCTTGCAGAACCAGACACGGATCTTCTGGAGACTTTGCCTGTCGCACTTGCTTCTTATTTTTGCAGCAAAAACCAGCAGCCGTCATTGAGGTGTTTGTTGTTGTTGTTTTTATTTATTTATTTTTTTGTCTGAAAAGTGGTCTCTTCCGTAATATGCTGATTTCTTACAAACATTTTTGTGTAACATTTACTTCTGTGTTGGAAAACTAATGTTTGGAAATCTAAAATGTATTTTGTACTGACTCTAAAGTAAAAATAATCTATAACAAAGTTTGTATTAAAAAAATAAGCTGCCTCAAACTTTTGCACAGTACTGTATGTATGTTAATATACATACATTTTATGGTGTTAGTTTTGTTAATATTAGACCCTTTTTGTGTGGTTAACATCCGATCATGCTTATTACAAGAACGTATAAGGGGAAAATAATGCTTTCGTTGGTATTTGTCCGTCACACTTGCTGTCGTTTTATAGTTCTCATTTGTGTGCTCAACTCACAAAGAAGCCACATCCTGATTTTACTCTATGGCTCTCAAGTAGTGTTCGGCGGAATTGGCATCTTCCTCTGTGAGTTAGCACGAGGCTCCTCCACAGACCAACAAAGATGTTTACACGTAGAGAAATAGCAGACATCAAATACGGAGCTTTCTATGACACGAACGAGTAAATACATCTTCAAACGCAGGCTTGTTTTTTCCTGTTGATGTGCGAGTAGTAGGGCTCTTGTCATAAAGCGCAGCTCTCCCATCAACTGATCAATATGTTTTTCTGCTTCTTCCTTTTCAGAGGACAAGACGCAGCTGGTTCTAAATGTCGACAAACAGCTTGAGGAAGTCAGAGAGTTGGTACGTCTTTGATCAGTAATTTCCACTTTCCACATTTTCTAAATAATGAATTTGGAAGGGGGGAGGGAAAGAAAAATCCCCTGCATATAAACAACATCTGTAATGTCAGCGGTGACATTAGACACTCTTCATGTGGCTGAAGGCTTCTCTGTGCTAACAGTGTGTTCATATCCTCATAATACAGATTTAACTGACACCACATGACGCATATCATGCCATTAATGCAGAAAGGTGTCATCCACGGTGCTAAAAATAAGGACATGTGATGCATGTTGATTGCTTTTGTGCGTGTTTCGTCATGTAATTGTTGATTGGACGCTGTAAATCCGCTGGGCTGTTTGTTTGCGTATGTGTTGAGGGGAGGTGTACACATGCTCATTGATGTGACATGGACACATGCAGTAGCTGTCAGTGAAGAGCCATAGCACTTGGTAGATCAGCAGTGAGACTCGCTTGTCTACTTATTTGATGACTTTCCCTAGCAGTCAGAACTAATAAACTGATCATAAACTGAGCTTTTTTGGACGAATTGCCTGTAAAGGTGTTCCAAGAAATTTGTTACTGTCTTTTTACCTAACAGTAAGAGTATGGCTTTAGGGTGTTGGGCAGCTGTGGGAGGTTTAGCAGTATAAATGAGAAACCAAAAAGAGAAACTAAATGAGATTGTAAAATCCTGTTTGGACAGCAGTAGAAAAGATCAGATCTTGGTGCAAAACTGCACAACATCTAATCATGGGTTCTGTGGGCCTTAACATTAAAGCATCTTGTTTTTTTTTTTTCCCTTATTTTTTAAATTGTTTTTCTGTTCTTCTGCTTTTTTTTCTAAACGGGGGACACAATGTAGTTGATTCACAAGTTAAGAAAATCCAATCTGCTGTGCGTAGTTGGAGCAGATGGACCTGGAGGTACGAGAGATCCCCATTCAGAGCAGAGCCATGTACAACAGCCGCCTGAAGAGCTACAAACAGGAGGTGGAGAAGCTCGAGAAGGACTTTGTGAGTACAGCACACCCCACAACACCCACTCCTCCACTACATACAGCGCATCAAGCTTTGTTTACGCCATTGTTTACGCAAACATGTACACAAAAACAGCCCAAAAAACACATTCCCTCTTCAAAACACAATTCTTTGAAGGTCAGTGGTGTCTACCGAGGCTAATTCTGAATGTGTTTTCTAAACTTGTGTTAGGCCTGAGAAGCGTGAGGCTCTGCTTCTCCTCCATGTCCTTGTTTAGTTATTCATAAATCGTACCCACCGTCCAAAACCCACCCTACACGCATCAAACCTTAATGAAGGCCTTGCCCTCAGAAACTGGTTTTTGTCTTGCTTCACAGTGTTTTATTGTCCATTGTGTTCAGACATGTCCTTATTTCTTAAGAAAATCTGATTCTTTTCTTTACATTCTTTGCTTCTACTTTTAATGGATTTTTACTGCCTTTGAATATGGCACCATCTGTGTGAATACATGTAATTAATGTGTCTGAAATCTGAACTCGCATTAAGTCTCAGCACGAACCACTTCCCATTCTTTTTCTTTTCCTGTCCTTCTTCCTCTAAATCCTGCGTTCAAACCCTACACGGGTATCTAATTAGAGGTGCGCTTAATATCAATGCCAGATGGTAGCTGCAGCAGCAAAGATTCCAAAAAGGCGTGAAATAAACGAGAACATTTAAGAAAATGAACTCTTTCCAATGATCTGATGCTATACCTCTGAGATTGATGGCTTAAATCAGAGAGATCTTCTCTCTTTAACTCCTCTTGCTTCACTGATGCTGCGGTTAATTATCATGCAATTAACACTTGCTGTGCAGTGCTTTTACGTTACATTCAGCATTCATCTGATCCGTTTAACCCCCTTCAAGTTAAACTTGTGGATTATTGTTTTCCTTTGACGTGTTCAGATGTTTAAATCATAGGATAGCAGTTCTCAGTTCGCTGGTGTAGCTGAATACCTTTTCTCCTAAAACCTCTAAACATCATGGGTCATTTCCTGTGTTTACAGGAAGTTTATGTATGTTAATTTGTTTAATATACATTTCCGAGCAGCTCATTTGAAAACGAGATAGTAATTGGTCTGATTTTGAATCCGATTTTCTTCCTTCAGCATGCATTTGAAACACCCCTGAAGCTACTGTTAATAGTAAGCCCTAGCAAATGTCCCAAAGCTGAGCGATTCAGCAGGCTGCTCAGAAGTGCCAAATGCTTTAGCATGGATGGCTTATCCTCGCTGCCATGCGATGTGAGCACACGCACGCACTTCTAAGAGGTGTCATGAAAAGGGCCATCGCTTATTTTATTTTAAAAAAGAGTCTTTGTTGTGCTTCCATGGGAAATCAAGGCTCTTTCCTGGCCTTCCCCCTCATCTGGTCTTCCTGGAGCTTCTCTCTCTTTACCCCTCTCTCACATCCAGTCATTCACCCGTATTTGAAGTCTTCCTGCCATTGCCACTTGCCACACTCGGCCTCCTGTTCAGTAGCAGACGGAGACTGGTTGACCCAGCAACTCCGCCATTCTTCTACGGGGGGGAAAAAAAAAAAAAAGAGTACCATATCAGAGGGACATGCCAAAGGCGGGTGTGCTTGATGATGGCTTCATTTTGATAAAGGGACAGTGGGTCTGAAAGCCAGGCCCTGTAGAGGCCATACATTGGCATAGAAAAGAGAGTGTTGATTTATCTGTCATTGGTCATGCTAATAGTCATTGGGTTCGGGTACCAGAGTGACATGCCTCTTAGTCATGCCTTTGATCTGACAGAAGAGCATTGTAATGGAGGCATAATTTAATGAAGCCAGTTGCGTAAACAGACTTCAAAATCTTCAAATCTTCAAAAGAGCTGAGTTTCACCACCTCTAAGTTCTCTTATATGGCCACAATATCGTGCTTGTGCTTAGCCATAGATTATAAATACCCATTAAGTATTGATGTATTATGGATTCCCACCATGTTTTGCTTTAGTATAGAATTATCATTACTAATCAGAAATATATTTTGGGGGTTTGATACAAATCATAGCTTTCCACTTCTTCAGCCGAGTTCCTTGTAAGACTTGATTTGTTTTCCTTCATAAAAATTGGCAGCATAGCCTTTTCATGAATTTGTCACATGGAAATCATCGAATTATAATCAGGTCTATGACTTGCCACTTTCCTGAATCCCTTACGCTTGAATATTTTTCTCTTCCCTGACCATGAGATGGCGACATTGTACTAAATATCTTACCAACAAAAACTGCATCTGAGATGTTTAGGCTTAAAGGCATTCGCGGATCAGAAGAGCCACTTCTTGGTACAACTAGACCTACTTGTACCCAGGAATAGCTCTCCAAATTGTTTATATCTATAATATTTGAGAAATCCTGCTATGTGGCGAGTGCTTACAAGGTGACCGTTAAACCAGAATGATCAACAGATCTCTTAACTCTTGAACCCTGCACCCACCATTGCTCTGAGCAGATATTTAACCGGTCTGATATCTCACACTGGTACAATAACTGATTTTGTATTGCATGGAAGTGATTTAAAGGTAATTGGAATAAAATTTCTATACAGTATTTATTTACATCAACATGTAACACGTGCACAAATTCCCTATGATAAAGCTATATTCTATATTAAGTGTTTACATTTCTAAAGCATATATAAAGTGTAAATCGGATGTTGGAGCTGAGGTTTAGCAGTGCCAGTTATAACACTGGTGTTACATGATCATACTGGTGTACATGGTTGCATCAATAAGATTACATAACACGTTCTTTATTTAGTATGAACACCACTAACAGTGATGTGTACAAGTACTGAAATACACAAGCTTATTTTATAATAGATATCTGTAGATATCTCATAGGTGCAATCGATATGGCAGATTATGTAAGTGTTCATGAGCTGTCTGTATTTCACTTTGTAATTTGCAGATATTGGTGGTGATGTGTTGCATGGCTGTTTATTACCACCTTACAGCTTGTTATGAAACATTGAACATCATTGTAAAAATGTAATTATGTGGTAAAAGTAATTGTGAATAATTCGTTTGGTTTTTGTACAGTTGAAGTGTGACTGAAAAAGCATAAACTGTAATGATGGATTCAAGAATGTATTTAATTCATTCAAATGTTTTTTCTTTCTTAAAAATAACAAACAATTTTGCTGAATATTTTGATAAATGTTTACTTACTTTTAGTAATTGCTGTTGTGTATAATATGTATCTTGGAGATATTTAGGCTAAGTAACTTGATGATAAAATAAAAAGCACATTTTCTACATTGGACCTTGCAATGCATATGAGGAAATAAAGTAGTTTTCTAGGTGTTATGATTCTGAATGCTAGATGCATTTATTAGTACTTGAACATGTTCTGCGTGACACAAGTCGAATCAATTCCAAAAACTGTTTAGTATAGAAAGCGATTGAGCGAAGATTTTTAGAATGGCAGATTGCGTCTTTGGCGTTTTTTTTTCTGAGGATCTAATGCACTGACTGAGGGAATCAAGGGAAACGTGTAGAGGTGTGATTTGGTGGCTTTGCGAAATCTGCTCTGTGGCGCATGTGGTAATCGCAGTGACGGGAGGTTGATGAGGTGAAGTCCTGTGTCACTCAGAGGGGAAAATCAGGGCTCCTTGGCTGGAAATGAGAAGATGGTGCACTTAATAGAAATGGGATGCTATCATTGAGCCAGTAAACTATCAACCTCTCAAAACACTGCAGCTTTCTGTGCATTCATGTTGCATCATTTAGAAATATATATCATCTTTAAGAAATGTGTGTAACTTTATATACATGGACTATATATAGTGTAATGGGTTAAGCTGCATTGTTTGGCCACTGTAGCACTTATCCTCATTATGTCAGTGTATCCTTATTGATCTGCAGGACACACAGGACACCTCATCGTTTAGAGCATGAGCACGATATAAAGCAGAGCTGTCTGCCCTCCTGCCCTCTTCTTACCACTAGCATGAAGACATAAAGTGACAATTTATTTTGCCAACTGTCTTAATAATGGAAAAATCATGAAGTATTTCTAATGGTTCCTATTTTAAAAAGCACATCCTAGAGTCAGAGCCAGGAAATTTACAAGTGCCAGGCTATTTTGATATCCAGTGTTTTGTTTTTTTTTCTTCTTTCTTTTTTTATTCACTATTTATTTACAGAATAGACTTGCTTTAAAGTTTCCCACTTGAAGTTCATTTACTTTCCTCCGACTTAAGTGCCTCTAATGAGCACTGTGTTAAAAACATGAGCACATCTCTGGGAATATTTTGGCTTGAAGTCTGCTGGTTTAAAAGCTGAGGCAGTCTTGATGAAATCAAAATATTTGTTTCAAGCAAAAGGTTTGCTACGTGACCAGACCAGCTAGCATGATCGTTCGTTTATCGATGTACAGTAGACGTCTTTAGTTTTACGTCTAGGTGACCTGATGTAGTGGCTGATTCGCTGTTGTGGCCTTTTGTTTTTCGTCTATAGTGATTTATGGCTGTACAACGTTTTTACTGGCCTCTCTAAATAAAGCTAAAAGCTAGTAATTCCTTAATTAACTGGATCGCATTTTTGAGCCGTTTTAAGTTTACACTCTGTGCCTATATTTGTTTGAAGAAGCAACTAAATCCAATTTTGGAAACTGTGTTTAAGAGAATGATGAAAGAATGGGATATCATCTTAAGTTCCTCACATGGCCTGCAAAACACCCTTAGGGTGCATCTCTTATATTTGTATATATTTGTTCTTAACCTTCACAAGTCTTATTTTAAAGTGTGAATGAAGATGAGTCCAGTGGGGTTATGTATATAATGCTCAAGTGTGAGGCAAATCTCATTTGAATTGTGCATGCATAATCAAGTTAAAAAAAAAAACATAGAAATATATAGCATTAACAATGTAGCTAAGCTCTTATGCCTGTTTACCATTCTGATGCTAATAACTTGACCATTCAGTCCAGAAAAAGGTCATGCTATTGAATGTCTTCGTAAGAAGGCTATATAGTGGATCAATCCACATATGGACATGAACATTTTCATGCATTAATAAACCCAAATATATTTCTGACTAGCAGACTACCCTCATAGCTAGCTCTTAGAATAGACAACACCGTAAGGTCAACAGATAAGCCACTGCTAAAGCTAAGAAAAAGTTAAAAGTGCATTTCCAAAGGAGAGATGGAGAGAGAGAAATGTTGAGGCAGGCATGGGGGAGGCATAGAGGAAAAAGTTCCCTTTTTTCCTTTTATTATTTTTTTCTGGAAGGTTCAGTGAACCATATGTAGGTAGCCACAGGCTAATAGGCGATTGGTTCCTTGCTCGCCAGGTATCCTGTGCCTCAGAAATCCCTCTTCCATTTCCTCTAATCTCACCTTTTCTCTGGTGCTGACTCGGGGAGGCACATTTTAATCCCCACTGCACGCCAGAGGAGAATGCTGGGATGAGAGTGGGTCCGGCCCTGCCTGCTCTGCCAGGCTCCCTTCCCATCGGCTCTTCGTTATTGATTTCTGCAGCACTGACTAGCCAGGGTCGACTCTGCTAGCACCCGTGCCAGCCTCTTTCCCAGACTGCCATTAATGTGCACAAGAGAACAGCATAGAGAGAAAAATGAAGACGGGGGGGGGAAACAGCCTTTGATTTTTCATTAGAAATGCTTCCCTATTTTAATATTGAGTTTAATCGGCTCTTGTGCCTTAAAGAAATAACCGTTCACAGCGACTCCCCGGCCTTCAAAAAGTATATTCTGCTTCCTCAATCAAAGACCGTTGGAGTTATTCTTTTGTTGGGATTTCAGTTGCAGTCTTTATGTCTGTTTCTCTCGCCCATTGATGATGTAAGTTGTTTGGCTTATTGACTGCTATTTTACATTTAATTAAAAAAAAACTTCACTTGGCAGAAAAATCTAAATCTGTTTGCAGCTACTACTAAATAGTAATATGAAGATGTTTAAGTAAATAAATAAAATAAATAAAACTGATTCCTTTCCAACTTTTGAACATGCGCGTGTGTGTGTGTGTGTGTGTGTGTGTGTGTGGTTGTACCTTTACCATGTATATGTCTATTTGTAGGCTTTTATTATTAAATAAGTTATTAAATTAACAAAAGTGCCACAAACATGTTAAAAACAGGCTGTAATTATTTTTCAGACAAAGTGCACATAATGACTTAAGTTGATAGTCTTTTATTATTTGCCACATTTTTGTTTACAGTCCGTATGTTGTGTTAATTTGCTATCTAGCACATGTATTCTTTTGGATCATAGTAAAGGATTTTCTCCCAGACTTCTGTGGTTATGAAAAGTAATAATTTGTGCATTAAAGCCTCAAACCACCAGCCTGTGTGCTAATGAGAGGCTCCATGCCTCGTTGTGGTGCTTGATTCACTGCTCCTGCTTATTTATTTATTTATTTATTTATTTATTATTAAGTGACTAACGCAGTTATCTTGTCCACACTCTCAGACATTTGGTCATTTATCTTGCATGCACACATCTCTTGAAATAAACAAAAAATGAACCACAAAAAAAACATGTAAGCCACGAAGCAATTGCTGTATTGTCATTTTGTCTGTCCTTTTTGCACCCCAAAAAAAAAGAAAAAAAAAAATATTCTCACAGACACACTCACTGTCCGCTTTAATAGGAACGCCTGTACACCTGCAGTTATCTAATCAGTCAATCATCTGGCAGCAACACAATGCATAAACTCATACAGATTCAGGTCAAGAGCCTCAGTTAAGGTTCAGAATGAAGAAAAAATGTGATCTGTGACTTTGACCGTGGCATCAGCAGACCGAAACTGCTGATCTCCTGGGAATTTCACACACAGCAGTCTGTAGAGTTTACACAGAATTGTGTGAAAATCAAAAAACTTGTTACGGTTTGAGGTGAGAGGAAACGTATAGTAAGTCAAATCACTCTCTCCAACCGTGGTGAGCAGAAAAGCATTTCAGGATGCACAAAACATAGAACTTTGAGGTGGATGGGCTATAACAGGAGAACACTACATTGCATTCCACTGTCTGCCAAGAGCATAAATCTGAGGCTATCATGAGGACAGACTCCCTCAAGCTGAACAGTTGAAGATCAGAAGAAACAAACAAAAAAAAAAACCCAGCCTTTTTTCAGTGTTTTAACTGAAGCTCTTGACCTGTGTATATACATGATTTGATTGTATTTTTTGCAATTCGCTGCTGTCACATGATTGACTGATTGGATAACTGAGTGTGTGTACCCATGTCTGTACGGCGCCCACAAAAACTAACTAGAACTAGAAGATACGACCATATCACACCAATACTGTCAACC
>JAOUWY010000078.1:15391948-15404162 GCA_025728095.1 Prietella phreatophila | reverse complement strand
ATGGCAGCTCTGCTACCGTGAGTGTGTGTGTGAATGGGTGAATGAGACACAGTGTAAAGCGCTTTGGATAAAAGTGCACCATTTTTGCAGAGCTGCTCTTAGCCAAACGTTGAGTCAGTTACAGGGAAATGTGTTTGAATCCTGAGTGAAACAATTGTTTGCAAGACTGGGGTATTTCTTTTAAACTGTATCTGCACATGATCTGTGGATATATGTATGTATGTATGTATGTATGAGACCTGGTATTGTTTTCTTTTTAATTGCCCGGTAAATTGTTTGTTGTGATGCGACATCATTCTTCTACAAACTTCTACAAAATTAATAGCAACGAGCAGTGACATACCCCTTAAGCACCCACAAGGTTATACCAAGTGTTCCAGGTTTCTGCATACATGCCAATTACAGTACTGCCAGTATGACGAGATTCTGTTTTATGTATTTTTTTATTTAAAAAAAACATCTGTTAATAAATCTTTAAACAGGATCAGCTTACAGAATTTGCTGGTCTGATTTATGTTAGTGATCAGCGCTCTCTCTGCATGTTTATTGCTTGGCTGGCCTCCTCACTGAGTCTCATTTATTATAGTAGTGAAAGCAGCAGGCCGTGGGGGTTCCAGGTAAATTTGCAGCTCTTCTGCCTGTCACTAACGCTGGGGTCACATTCCATCACGCTGACTAGAGAGAGAGCCTCCGTGTGTGTGTGAGAACAGGACTCTGTGTGCTGAGCCCACCTCATCGCCCTTCTCTTACCCACTGATAAACAACATTAAGGAGAGGTGGGCTCAGCAAGATACCATGTATTATTCATGAGAGATTGAAAGGTATCCAGGTTATGTTATTACGATGCTTTGGTAGTGGCCCTGCCGCCGGATCCCAGCCATCCATAGGGAGTTGCTTTCCAAACAATAGCCCACAATCAGCTCGATTCTCCTGCCACCACCAAGCAACTTCAAAAAAACACCACAAGTAAATAATTTTGTTCAGCTGCAGCCGTGCCAACGTGTGACATTCAGTAATAGATTAAAAAGCGCGAGTAGAAGGAAGACAAAAGGCAGAAGACAGAAGAAAGAGAAAACACACGGGGAGATTTGAAAAGGACAGTCACAGAGTTGACAAGTGAGTTATAATATCGTGTCCTTTATGAATAATTAATTTGATGGTGCAGCGCTCTCAGAAGTTGGATTAAATTAGTTCTGCTATGTCTAAAAAGTTCGATATGCTTCATTAGAGGATGAGATGGCAGGGAGGTCAGGCAAGGTGTGGAGGCTGCTGTGGTTAATTCAGCAGTGCTGAGGTGATTTTTCTTTTAGCCCTTCTGATTTCATGTCAAGTTTTATTCGCTGTGCCTCGTAGTAGTTTGCGGCTAATTCATCCATTTCACGACACCAGTTCAGTCCTTTTCAGTTGATTATTCCAGTTGTCGAATGAAAACGTGTAGCGTTGCTGGGAATCTTGTCAGGATTGAAACATGTGCATGTTGTTTATATTTTCCCTCTTTTCTGCACCTCTTTTCAGCTGGTAATATTGTAGTATGCAAACAACAGAGTATGTAATTTGATGCTAAGTGATATTTGGTGGCTTAGTGGTTAGTGTTGTTGCCCCGCACCTCCAGGGTTGGGGTTCGAATCCCACATCCGTCCTATGTGCGTAGAGTTTCCATATTCTCCCCACGCTTCCGGGGACTTCGGTCTCCTGACCCAGTCCAAAGACATGCATTGTATTCTGTTTGGTGTTTCAAGATTGTCCGTAGTGTGTGAATGTGTACGTGAGTGTGCTCTGTGATGCGTTGGCACCCTTTGCAGAATGTCCACTGCTTCGTGCCTAGAGTCCCCTGAGATAGGCTCCAGACTCCCTGTGACCCTGTGTAGGATAAGCGGCACATCTTGCAATTTTAGGTGATTTTATTTTATTTTTTAAGCTTTCATTCCCGTGAGAACTTGTGAGAAATAATTGGGTTTCACTGAGCAAACATATAGAGTATCATTAGCTAGAGGTATTCGGTGTATCAGTGTATTTATTATTACCTGTTTAATATTTGTTTAATATTTTACTCTGTGTATTTTACTCCAGTATATTGTCAGTATATTCAGTGAACAGTTAATGTACAGTGTATTGAATTTCTTCTTCCAATGTTAAAGAAACTGGATCATTTTAGGAAGTCTTTGTGCTTGTGAGGAGAGTTTCTGATGTTCTGCATAGTTGAACGAACACACACACACACACACACACTGGGGAGTAGTTTGTGTAATATTGTGCATTTACTCAATCACAGTAATCTCTCTTCATTAGGCTGTCCGTGGTCATTGTTAAATGAAGCGCATGATGCATTTCTCTTTTGTGAGTGCCCTCCATACCTCATCTCCCCTGTATAATAGTATTCTTATTTGACTTTCACTAAACATGCGATGTGTGTTGGCATTGACTGAAAGCGGGAGAACAATCTTATGTTTTGAGTGGGCACAAGGCCACGCTGTACTGTACTGGCTGTCATAATCCCCTCTTCCTGTTTACCAGGAAACAAATGTGCCGGACACTTCAGAACGAAGTATGACGAGTATAAGAAGAAGAACGATAGAATAAAAATGTAGGCCCAGAGCAACCAAGGCCATTTAGAGCGGCTGTAGGATTAGTCCTTCATGTATTGTGTGGAGGGAAATGTATCCATTGTTTGCCCTTTTGACATTTTACTAATGGTAAACTGGGGAAAAAAAACCTAAAAACATTTACACAAATACTCACACTTTGAGTTTTATTCAATGCTGTGTCTGTAAAGCTTTATGCTTGGCATAGTGCTATTTTATTTATTTATTTATTTATGTATTTATTTAGAAACTGTATCCTATGTTTTTAACACTATTTCGCTCCGTGCTCATCTTGAGGCTGATTTGGTAAGTTCAGGTTGAGAGAATATTAAAGTGTTGAAAACTGTCAGAATCTGTCAGGGCTCTGACTTTTTAACAGCACAGTGTTGCGAGATGCCGCTTGATTCCCATTTACGCTCATGTTTGATGCCTTGCTTTCACGCCCTCTGTTGCTGCTTTAACGAAATTAACAAAGACATTTCTATTTCCACAGGGAATGCATGTTTGTTTAGAGAGTGGATATATTTTTACAAATCAGTGGCATGCCATCGATGTATTTCACAAGACATAAATTGAGAGGAACATTTTTGTTCATGGGTTTTGTTTTGTTTTTGGCTGGATTACAGTTAAATGCGAACATTGGGAAAAATACTTGTAAAAGTACTCTGCTTTGACGTTAGTCAATATGGACAGTTTCGGACCTAACTTTTTTTCTTGAAATGCAATAATTAAGTTAATCGGATATTAACTTGTGTAGAACAGTGTTTATATGAGAATCCTTCTGTAAGTGTGACCTGTAATAGACCTCCTTCCAAATGAAGAGCGCATGGAAGGAGTGAGGCGCAGATCCTTGTCTCTGTGTGGGACCTACAAGTCTAAAGTGAATACGTTGCTGCACGCAGTTTCTGAACAGTAAAAAGAAACTGCTCACTCTGTCCCAAGGCGGAAATGCCACAGGTCTTCCCACACAGCAGTAACAGCAGGCGTATCAGGTTTCTCAGACATCAGATACAGTCTCTTATCACACCAATCTTTAAGGAGGAACTTCAAGTAAGGGAACACACGGAGATATTTCACAAGAACATATCAGAGAAATCCGGAGTTGGAAAGTTTGAAAGAAAAATAATGTGCGTGTATAAGGAAAAAGCATTTTTCAGCAAGGAATTGCTTGAACCAGACATTCTGGGTCCCAGTGATTACTGCACCAGTGTGCCAAGTGTTCTGTATTAATGAGTACGTTTTTTAATACGCAGTGCTTTAAGAATCTTTCACAATGTTGTACTGTGATTCATTTAAAAGAGTAGAAATAGAAAGGAACTTCCTGTAGCACTAAAACTATTATTTCATCATTTGTCATAATAAACCTAAAACGAACGTTTTACCTGGAGTCCCCACTTTGACTGTGCTTGTCTTTCACAGATCCGGTATTAGAATTCTGTTCATTTGCACCAAATAAACACACGTACACCACATACGTACCTGTCTTGTAAAAGTCCAACATGCTCCTGGTTTGTAACTTGTGCAGATGCAAATATGGGGGCACTGTGGCGCAGAAATTTTGGTAGAGCGGGTTGTCCACTAATCGAAGGGTTAGTGGTTCGATTCCCGGCCTGGATGACTCCACATACCTTGGGCAAGACACTGAACCCCAAGTTGCTCCCGATGGCAAGTTAGCGCCTTGCATAGCAGCTCTGCTACCATTGGTGTGTGAGTGAGTGAATGGGTGATGAGACACAGTGTACAGCGCTTTGGATAAAAGCACTATATAAATTTATCATTTACCAAATAATATCAAATCCACTCTACACAGTAATGCGTCTTTTATTGGTATGATTAACAATGTTTAAATTATTATAAATGATGGTTTAACATAACACATAATAGGATAACTGTTCAAATACTGTCTGCTCCTGTTCTTTGTTATTCAATGTAGAAAAAAAAGAGGGGTGCTACAATAAACTAAAAAATTAGTTTGGTTATTAAACAGAGACCAAAACAACAACGCAATCAGGAGGTGTTGAAATGTGCTAAACTCCCATTGAGCCTTTATAGAGGCTTCCTGTCAAAACATGTAAATGAAGGTGACAAACATAATTAAAGTGATTCAATTTGGAGTCCTGCAGTATCCAGGAACATGGGACTGCAGGGTTCCCTTAGGTCTTGGCTAATTGTGAAGGCAGCTTTTATACTCTGAATGTTTATTTTTTTTATGTCTTATTGGATAATGAACTGTTAGGAAGTGTTAGATCTCAGCATCATCTGTGGCTGAGGATTGTTTTTTTTTTCTTTTTATGAGATGGGAAGGGAAGAACAGCCTGAGGTGTGGTGGTGTACAGATAATTAAAAGGCAAAATTGATGTTTGGTGCTTTGATCTGTCTGTCAAGTTTCTGATTAGAAAAGCTAAACCCTTTAATCAGCAGTAATGGGATTATTAACGTTGCTAAACTGTTTGAAAGATTGTAGAAGAGCATCAAGTTGGTGATGCAATCCCCCCACCCCATCCAGTGCACTGTAGCTCACTTGCTCTGCAGTGTGTGAAGTTACGGGAAGCCTGGGAAATAATGTGCAGCATGTGATTAGGAAGAACTGAGTTGATTTTAAGAGCAGCCCTCCCCCCTGTTGCTGCCTGGCCTGTACGCTGTTGTTCTTTTTCTCTTTCTCTTTCTTTCTTTTTCTCTTCGTCTCTACAGAGAAAAGCAAGCGTCCGTATTATCAGCTCTGAGATCGCACCAGTTTAATTTCACTGGTTGGCATTCTTCAGGCTAGTCGTGCGTGCATGTGGAAATGCAGAACAAGCAAGTGTATTCTGTATTCATGTTGCAATCCATACGGCTTCTTTTCATCGGTTGCATTGTCCATTAAATAATAGTGGCAGTGTGACCGAAGTATTCTGATTTCGTCCAGTTCGCGGACAAAGAAGTGAGAAGCTGTTGTGTTTACTTGAGAAGAAGATGCAGTTGCATTTCTGGACTTTTTTTAATGGCCATGCTCATACACAACTCAAGCCTGACAAAAATTCTCAAATTCTTTTAATAATCTATTTACGTTCACAATGCGCTGGTAAATGGAAAAAGGAACATTTAGTGACCAAGTGATCAATATTAATATGGTCTATAGAGTTAATGTAGTTGATGCTGTATATGAGTTTTAATTCCACTCGGTCATGTTTGGTGAACATTTTCTTTCAGCACAGCCCTGATCTGCAAATGCAAATCACTCTCTATACTGAAGGTATGAAATTAATTAAGTAAATTAATGAATATGGTCCGGTCGTTGGGTGAGAGAATGACCAGCAAGGGTGCAGCAGATGTATAGTGTCCAGTGGCGCATTGAAACTCTGGTCATTTAATAAGAAACCTGAACCTCTGGTCTGTATGAACATTTGTAAGCTAGGTAGTAACACTCTACTCTGAAATCTATTAATATTCATTTGGATGCTTCAGTAAGGCTGGGTAATTAAGTCTTGGCAAATTGTAGAAGGGCATTATGAAGAGCTGTTTAGGCTGTATTGGTTATATTAATTGTGTTACCTACTTAAGCCATAGTCCAGTTTGTTATACAAATTGTGGACAAATAAATTTTCATCATTTTACAGTTATATTTGTGATATGGACAATACCAGACTATAAAGTTGGACAGCAAGCCAATAGTTCGGGAGATTTGAGATTAACTATAAACACTGCAAATGCTGGAGAAGTACAGCTATTAAACAATTATACAATAAGAGTCTAATGCAAAAGGATCTGTAAAAATTGTTTATTGAGGTTCACTTTAAATAAATAGTAAGCTCTACCTCAGACTCTTTATCTGCAACCCATGGAGCTGAAATATTTTGTACACTTTTCTGGTCACAAGCTTCAGAATCTTGAATTATTTTCTGTACATGTATTTCTGTGCAATGTTTCTCGTTCCATCATGATGGAATCCTGTTTGTAAAAGTTGTTAGAGTATTTAAATCAGGTAGTAGTGAGTAAATGAGAAAACCTCACGTTTGGTGACAAGATACAGGAAAATTTCTGTAGTGTGTCATCGTCTTGGCCGTGTTTATTGGCCAAATGTACCAGAGTTTCGAGTGAATGCTTGAAATCTGGCTTGTGAGACGAAATAAGTAGTAATATGTAACTATGTAGTATAGAACTTTTGGGTTGGGATGCCTGCTGGTTTGGGGACTGTACTAGAAATATGTGCTGCTTTCTAGATGGCAGAAGTATAAAAAGGCTACAGTTGGGGTGAGTGGGGTTCCTGATTCTGCCCAATGGTAACCCAATGATGACCTGTGCTGATCTCTATTCCATGGTAGGTTTTGAATGCTGCATTTGTCATTTGGTGCTGGCGAGAATATTAGGACGAAGTTAATACACAGTTTCTGCAGCTTCGGGTTCAAGTAGGTTTGAGAGAGATGATGTCTTCTACACGCAAGCCTCTTTCTAATTTGCTCTGATATCTACAAAAGCAGTGTAGTTAAACTTACTAACTTCGTGTTTAACAGTCGAGAGTAAAGAAAGTATACAGGAAACTGCCGATAGCACAGGCCTAAGGCACTCCAGTGTCTGTCTTAATGGGCCCAAAAGGGCAAGATGGAAGCTCTGTAGAAAATAAAAGCTTTCATCATTAATACATGTGTTGAGAAGGTTTCTATTATATGAGATTAGATTCCTCTACTACAATTCCAAGTTGGTGCTGCTTAACTTGCATTTATATTCAGTGGTGGTTATGTTTGTTTTTGCATGTATTTATGTATTCTTTTTTTGAGTGATTTATCACTATTAGAGCAACTCTTTACCATGCCGTTGCCTCTAACAACAGCAGCTCTGTTTCATCAATGGCAATCCGCTTTTTGCGAGGGCAGCCAGGGATGAGGAAAAGGGATAGGGCAGAAGTGTTCATTTTTCCCCTCCTTCCTGCTTTAAACAAATAGTTCAATTACTGTGCACTCTCCTGCTGCTATGGTCATTCATACCCAGTAAACCTGTGTCTTATCACCCATAAGAGAGCTTCACATCTCCATCTCCACCAATTGTCAGTAATCAGGCTCTTAAAGAAGCGGGTGAGTGGTGCTGTGTGTTGAGAGGGGAGGAGAGTCAGAGAGCGCATGATAAATGGTCTAACTTGAATGACTGGCTAATAAAGATTTGTCTTAATCAGAAATGATTTTTCAGAACAGGAGCGTGGTAGGGTCAGAACTCAGGCAATGAATAAAACAGTGACCAGCTGAGTGAAGAAAGCCTAGAGAAATGAGGCCTGATTGCCCAGCACTCTCACTCACATACATATACAAACACACACACACACACACACACACACACACATATATATATATGCCTTTGTCCTCTCTCTCTTCTCTCTTTTTCTTCATTCTGTTGCTGTCCTTTCCATGATCTTCAGGGCAGATTCTTTGTTCAAGTCTTAATGTTTCATATTTGTGTTGCTATTTATTTCTCTTTTATGTCTGATCTGCTCACTAAGGTCACAAATAATTGAGACCAGAATGTAGGTTATTAAACAGTGCACAACTTTTGATTAGAATGATATTCTGTCACCAGAAAGGGAATGACTCCTCCAAAAAAAAAAATAATAAACCACACACACAAAATAAAGACAAAGGGGCATGTGTACATGTGCCAGAGGGTGTGTGAGAGTGGCTGCCTACTGTCAGGCCTATCTTTACTCTTCCCCTGGGCACTCTTCCTCTCATTTGGCTGTCTGTGGATTGTGTCCATCTAGAGGTTTGTGTAGTAACCATCAAAAAAGTGTCTGCGGCCCTATAATAAAGAGCGGAGCAGAGCCTGGGAGTGAGAGTGTCGGGGTTTGTAGCCTTTCAGCTTTGGGAACTGACACAGGGCTTCAGACAACTTGGAGAGGACTTGCACTCAAACAGCTACTGTACAATTGATTATGTGTCCAATTATACATGTCCACCAGGGGGATGGATGGATGAGGCAACAGAGAGGTAGTGTCTTCCCTGTTGTGTTCTCCTGCTCTTCTCACTAGCAGAAAAAAGGATTGAAAACGAGTGACATCCGGACCCCTGGGATGTCCAGAGTGAATTGAGCCTCTATGGACCGACCTGGACAGTCCACAAAAAGATGTACAGACTGCTACCCAGCAAGCCAGACGGAAAAAAAATAGACGATGAGACAGCAACATGACGGAGCTATTAGAGATATTAGACATGAAAACTGAACAAACTAACTAGGAAGAAGTAATACAAACATGCATCACTTTTCCTGTCATCTATCATCACTGAATGAAAGCTGATTCAGACATTTCAGCATCTGACTCAATATCCATTTGTTAAAAAATATAGACCTTTTAGCGTGCATATTTTCTGCTCTGTACGTACTGGGCAATAAGCAGATTAAAAGCTTAAATTAAAATCGGCCCTTCGGTAATGATGTTGCTATTGTAGATTTCAGTAATAGGCTTGTTAAATGGACCTTAGGGAGGAGGATCTTTAGCAGTACCAAGGGAAAGCTTAGCATCAGGGTCACGTAAATTGCTAATAGGGCCTTAGACGGGAGAGGAATATTTTATAGCCTTATGAGCGGAAAAAAAAGTCATACTGGTGGGTACTGCTTTTTTTCCTTCTTTTTCTTCTTTCCTGTGCAGACATGCTTTACATTTGATGATTTAGATAGCTTTTCTAAATATTTTTGTTTTAAATACAATATTTAAAGGATAATTCTAGAGATGTTTTTGTAGCTATTGGATAATGATTGGACATTTTTCAATTTGTGCTGTTAAGTTTATGTTGGCTGGCATATTGTTTTTAATTTCCATTGGGCAGTGTGTCATGCAGCATAAGGGCTCTAGTCCTTAATGGCCACAGACATGGATGGACAGAGAGGGTGAAGAAGACTGAGGGAGATCGGGCTTGCTGTGCCAAGCTGCAGGAAGAGAATGGAAGCCAACTCTCATCCTCCTCCTCAATGTCTGTTAGTTTTTCTCCAGCTAAATTCAGCATCTGCTGCACCTCATGGCCTCGACACAACCTGCGGAGCTCTCGTTATAGTGAGAGAAAAAGCACATAGGCAATCAAAATGATTCAAACCTCGTTGCAAATCAGGTTTATTGTTAAAATGTACAGACTTTCAGCTGTTTGCAATGAACAAATCAAACACAAGCAACTGAAATAGACACTACGAATGCTTCATGTAGTTTCCCAAAATGCAACTGAATATGCAACTTATAATGATTTCTCCAGTTTCAAAATTATTCAGCCCCTTCATGGCAAGCATCTTTAGTACTTAGTAGAGCACCTTTTTGCTGTTCTGACCTGCTGCAAATGAGATGCATAGCTTCTGACGGCGTTCCTCAGGAAGCATCAATTCCTCATGAGCAATGGCCCCCAGTTCACTAATATTCTTGGGTTTGTGTGCTGCAGCCGCCTTCTTCAAATCCCACCAGAGATTTTCTATGGGGTTTCTAAGTCTGAGATTTCCTAAGTCAGGTGATTGTGAAGGCCCTGTAGAATCTTCCAGGACTTCTTCTGCAACCAAGCCTTGCTGGAATTTGAGGTATGCTTGGAATCATTGTCCTATTGGAAGGTCCTATGATGCCCAAGCTTCAGCTTCCTCACAGACGGCATAACGTTAATTTCATTCTAGGAAATCCTAGCATTTCCTGATACTTCAGTGAATCCATCTTGTCTTCCACACGCTGCAGTTTTCCAGTGCCGGAGGATGCAAAGCAGCCCCAGAGCACCACTGAACCACCACCATGCTTGACTGTGGACAGAGTGTTCTTTCTGCATTCTTCTTACTCCAGATATATTGCTGCCGAAACGTTCCAGTTTTGTTCTATCACGCCACAGAACAGAATCCCAAAACTTCTGTGACTTACTTATATGATTTTGAGCCGACATTTCTTGTGCTGATTCGCATATTTGTGCTGTTGTGAGGGATTCATTTCGGGGATTAAATAATTTTTAAACTGGAGAAATCATAAGTTGCATTTTCAGTAGAATTCTCGGAAATCACTTGAAGCATTGGTTGTGTTGAATTATTTCAGTTGCTTTTATTTGATTTGTTCTTTGCTAACTGAAAGTCTGTACATTTTGACAATAAACCTGATTTGCAATGGGGGTTGAATAATTCTGATTGCAACTGTAGACAAACAGATAATCAGAGAAGCAGAGGAAAAGAGAATTGGGTGGACTAGTTGCAGAAATGGGAACTCTATCCTTCTCTCATGGGAGGTGGCATGTACACAGCTAATTGTCCAGTAGGGAAGCTGGCGGTTAAAAAGGAAGGTGGGTTTAATGAGAACATCAATTTGTGTTTTCTTAACTAAAAGGAATATTTATGCTTTAGGTCCTGTTCTGGCTGAGTGAAACCAGAGTCATTAATGTATTTTGGACCTTTTACACCACAGCAGGGCTATGGGGAGGAGGTATCACTTTCACACCATAGATCTCACATGATCTCTCATCACTTATACATTTTGTGCTCTGTCCTGCTGCTGTTAGTGCTTTTATTTTTATTTGTACTTGGATGGAACACTACAAGTAGACATCATAGTTTTATAGGCTGTTTAAACATTTGCAATTAAATCAGCTACCTAGTTCAGTTTGCTTGAGTAACTTTGCCCTTTCTTAATCAATAATTTCCATTTTGACAGTTTTCATAATTGAGAACTGTAACTCATGAGTGTGTCGAATTGCAGTTAAAGGTTATAAAAGCGTGTTCGACCCCTAAAGAGGAGACCTTGACTGTGCTCACTTTATCATGATTGAGTCTAGTGGAGCAAAAGTGATGATCATAGTAAAGCAGTAAAGTGCATGCACGCACGTGTGTGTGTGTGTGTTTTTGTGTGCGTGTGTAATTGGGTTCCATTACTGTGTATTTTTCTATTTTCAGGGCCTCCCTGATGGAATTATTTTGTTTGTACTTTCTCTCCTTCAGCCCGTGGGTCTCATCCATCATCGGTAGCAGCATCAGAACGACTGTCCTTTTTCATGAGTCAGACCATCAGAAAGATTGCAGCATTCTTTTGAGCCCTGGGGGTCACTCTCATTTGTTTTACGGCACTCTCTCAGACAGAGACTGATAGCAGCGCTTAATTTTCTTTACAGAAGCTTCCCACCCTCGACCACATCCGCTTGTCTGCGGCTTGTTGACTGGCTGCTGTTATGATGGTTATTAATATCGCTCTTCACTCTTTTAATCTGCCTATCGGTCACATATCTGTCTGGCAACTCTATCTAATCTGGATATCCTTCAATCTGTCTGCACTCAGTATAGAAATTAATGAAGGTGAAGACATTTATGCATGAGCACAGGCTCTCAATTCAACTACATCTTCAACCTCTCTGTCTCTTATATATTTGTCTGTACGAGTTGGTTCTAAGCAGGTAGAGGCAGCCCTTTTTTTCATTGTGTCGTGAGCATGCACATTGCTCTTTGAATGCTGCACCTGTGTAATGTAATCCAGCCATGAGTATGTTGTTTACTTACAATTGTTTGCAAGGATCAAAGTGAACCTTTCAAATGCACCAAGGATTCCTCACTTCTCTTTTCCCCCCTCCTCCTCTCCAAATTGCTAATGTCTAGTTGCAGGTTTTGTGTGTGTGTGTGTGTGTGTGTGTGTGTGTGTGTGTGTGTGTGTGTGTGTGTGTGTGTGTGTGTGTGTG
>JAOUWY010000078.1:15347980-15360360 GCA_025728095.1 Prietella phreatophila | reverse complement strand
TCTCTCTCTCTCTCTCTCTCTCTCTCTCTCTCTCTCTCTCTCTCTCTCTCTCTCTCTCTCTCTCTCTCTCTCAGAGTGCATGCGTGTGTGCACGTGCGTGTCTTTTGCTCTCATTTACTCATACTCTTTGTCTATGCTCGGTCTCCTATCCCTAGTGTAAAAGGCACTTTGCATATAAGCGATGTTTAAATGTGTATTGCTAACTTGCACTAGTAATGTGACTTAGGGACTTCATGCAGGTTTGATCACTGAGCAGGAGCTGTAATGCATCTAAACAGCATTGGTTTAGGCAACGGAACAGATAGAATGGGCCTGCAGGCTTTATAGCTCGGAGGGAGTGATTTAAACAGCCAGTAATACGTTGAAAGCTCATGATTGTGCACTTTTTTACAGGAATTTCTAGCTACATGTACACACATTCATGTGGAATGCATAAGGAGGTTTTGAAGTGAAGCCACTTTGCTTTTTAGGTAGTTGTTATTTTGTGATTTTCCTGGTTCCTAGTTAAAGAACAGTGCTGTGTGTGTCAGTGTCAGAGAGCAACCGAGATACTACCTCTGGCTCCTTTTTCAACCGAGTATATGCTCTGTGTTGTAGGGAAATGGATGTGCGGAGAGAGAGAGAGAGGAAAGTGTCCGTGTAAGCTAAACCATTTTCGACAGCAGGGCACTGAGAAAATGACAGAAAAAAGGGAGTGAAGCGGATCAACAACAAGAGCACAAACAAGTCTGAAGTTTGTGTTTGTTTCAGAAAGGAGAGGTGCAAGCAAGAGGGACCGTGTGTGCCACCACCCTCCACTCCACACTTTCTCCCTCTCTGTCCTAGGGAAACATAAAACAGACTAAAATTCTACTACCCTTCTCTATCTTCACAGTACACATACACAAGCATGTACACACACTCGGAGGCAGCAGCAGTAAGCCGGGGGAAGAAAACCTACTGCTTGACTTTGGTATAAATTATTGATTCTCTTTCCCTTATGAATTTTCCATCGGGTCCCTCCGTCTGAGTATGATATTGTGCAGGTGCGGTGCTACAGAGCGCGCTTCTATCAGAGAGAAACTTGCTTCAACCCAAGGAATACGAGACCACACACATTGCTAGTGGACTCATCTGTTGTTAGCGCGGTTTAGAGTGAATGCATTTGAATATGCCTCTCATGCATGAATTGCTCAGTTCTCTCTGGAGATATTCACCAGAGCGAACTTCCACTTATTATGTATTTTTTCAGAAATATTTATTGACTTCCTCTTTGACACCAGTTTCTAGTAAAGTCCCTGAGCAGTGAGGGCACCCTGTGACCTCTGAACTCTGGGGTCATAGGCACCGGAAGGAAAAGTGCAAGCTGACAGCGCAGTGCGTCTGCCGCCAAACTTACTTCCTTTCTCGCTCCTTCTCACTCTCCATGTTCAGGAGTTCAGAGATTGAAAAGAGCAGAACAACAATATTCATCAATTATTTTGCAGTTATCGCCGTGCTTCTAGAACTTTTACTACCCCAGCCCCCCTTTTCCAGTTTTATCTTCTCTTTTCTCTCTAATGCCCTTTCTCTCCCGCTCTCATGTGGAATAGATTTTCTGCTGTTTTCTTCATCCTGACCCTGAGAGGCTTCAGGGCCTGATTAGTCAGATTCAGCACGTAGTCTATTGATCCAAGCCTAAAGGGCAATAACCAAATGGAGCTGGAGCAACAAGTCAATAACGCAGTTATTGCAACAAATCATGGAGCTGCGTTTCAATCAGTACTCGCCACTGAGTGCTGTATGTAATCATGAGTGAATTAATGTCACTCACACCCCTCTCGCACCTGCTTATCCCATCACCTCGTACACGTTTCCTTTTTTGTCTCCGTTTCCCTCTTTCTCTTCCATGTGCCTAGCCTTCTAGTAACAGAATAATACAAGCAATTATACATTCATCCCAGTCAACAGCTTCACAGCACAGACTTCCAGTATAAATAAATTTCACCAGTGGAACATTGTATATCTATCGAGTTCAACCTCGGTAATTCACACTACAGTTGCATTGATTTCTGAAGCAACAGTACTTTGTATTCCAGCACAGAAGATCCAGAGTGGAAGAAGCGCCCTTTTTTTTTCTTTTTTTTTTCCTCGAAAGTGTGCACACGTGAAATTTATTGGAATGCTTCCTGACCCCATATAAATAATTTATAATTATATAAATAATGCTCATGTTTATTATTGTTTATCGTTGGAGAGTTAGCCAACTTGATAGAGAGCAACTCGGATAGGTTATCAAGTAAGGTGATTCGCAACACTCAAGTTCAAACCTCCTAAATCCGTTTTGGAGAGTTCTGTCGAATTTTAGGAACTCCCGCTCGAACATGCCGTCTTAAGTTTATAACTTCAGCAGAATGCGTAGATGGCATTCGGTCACGACCGTTTTGCAGTTACACAGGAACGACAAGATTTCCATCGTGGCCGCAGCTTTTCCTTTCAGTTTCTTCTGCTCGTCAGCTCACTCTGTGTCTTTCTTTCTCACGTTCCCTTAACACACCTGAGCTGAAGAGCTGAATTTGTCATCCAGGATTCAGCTGTGAAATTGTAGACCTGAAGGATCTGCAATTTTAATGAAAACGCATGGATTATTTAGAATGACTAAAATCTCCCTTGTAGTGTCAAGTCAATGGATGTAGAATGACATTAGCCTTTCTTCAGTTCTCCTGTGCAACCGTGTGGCAAATTTGCAGTGTGTTTGAAGAGTCGCATTGAAACAAAGGGAAGGAGACACAGGACTAAATATGAAACTGTGACCAGGGAGATTTTCTTCTCTATTTATCATGTTTTATTTTTATTTTATATGTCCTAAACAGGCTGTGGTTTTCTGTTTGTTGTTCCTTATTCAGCCACTAAGTTCAAGCTCCCTGGATGAGTGACAGCTCCTAACTATCCTCTAAACATATTGTCGGATAATTGTGATTCTATAAGAGGTAAACAAGCAAGAGAATGAGATTTTTTTATTTTATTTTATTCTCTCAGCATGATGGCATAAGTCAAGGTCTCTGTTTCTTCATAGAAGTATGTCGTCCCCATCCCCCCTCCCCCTCTATTCCAGTGCCCTCTATTCAAACCACTGACATTGCCTAGGGAGAGCTGTCTTACTCTGGCTCTTTCTTTCAATCACACGCACTCCTACATATCACATGTCCACTCACTTAAAACCCTGATACATAAAACTATACCTAAATCTATATATGACTCATTAAACAGACTGTTGTTGCTCATGTAGCAGCTCCTGTGTGCTGAGTTGGGGAGGACAATAAGTGTTGTACAGAGCGCTTTAGTAGAGCAAGGACGGCCAGGGCATTGAGCCCATTAGACGTTTTATATTTTTTATTTGAAGGAGACACGCAACTTCACAGAGAACACAGCCGTAATTACACACTTCAAGCTTTCACCTGATACCTGTGTCCTTTTTTGTTTGTGTTCTTTTTACTCGCGTGGTTTATAACGCGCTAAGCTCGTACTGTTGCTCCATACTTTATGATATCTTCTCAGTGAAAGCAACAATCACGCTCAAATCATCTCCACTTTCAGTGACGGCCTTGGCAAATTGCTGTTGGAGAATCTTTTTCAACATCTCCACTCCAATTCTTCATAAATGATGGATTACTTACTGTTCTTGCTTCAGAGATGCTTGAAGGCCATTTGGTCAAAACAATAAAACATTCAGATGAAATACTATATCTATGATTTGTGTGTATTTCTCTCTTTATATGGGATTTTCATTACATTTCTTAGAATACATTTATTTAGTTTTATCGTTTTACCAAAAAAGAGCAGTACAGTGGAACAAAGTAGAGTTGCTATCTCAAGGTCCTGCATTAAATCTTGAGCTATAGTTACTTCCTGTTTAGAGTTTCACATGTGCTCCCTACTGGGGTTTGCTCAGGGTTCCGGTTTCATCCAATTGTCCAACATGATGTTGAACCGGTGCATTATTGGCTCGAGCTTGCCCTAATGTGTGAAAGTGTATGTGAATGAGTGAGCCATTCAATCCAAGTACTTCACAAGTTAATGGAAATACCCCTGGCACAAATAGTTTTCCCAGAGTGTGTATGAGTGCATGTGCATATCAAGCTTGGAAATGATCTGTCATTTACCAAAAAGAAACACACATGAACAGATCGCTGATCCCCAATCTAAAGTTCTGGCCTTCAGTGGCCTCTCCTGTACTGATCACTTGCTGAGAGGGTCAAACTCCTGGCTGTTTTGTCTCTTCCCATCTGTCTCACTCATGACTGACTGCTATATAAAACAGATTGTGTGATTGAACCACTGAATCATTATAAACCAAAAGCCCGGGTCTGGTCCACCATTCACAGAGCATCTAAGCAGAACCTCACTCTTGGTCCACTCCTCTCTTTGAAAGTGCACACAACTGATTTATGAGTCCTAATGAGATTTCAATTCCGAACAAACGATAAAAATTTATGCGTTTCAAAGTTTTCAAGAGCTGTGATTCTATGGCTAGTGTTACACCCTTTCACCGCCTGTTTATACAATCCCCAGCTCTCCTTCGTATGGAATGTGTTTGGGTTTGTGCGTGTGTTCGTGTCAAAAATTATGAGTGTCCAAATTATGAGAGAGTAACTCATCTCACTTGTATTCTTATTTAAGCTGGGCCACTGCCTGTCTCCCTTTATTAGTGTTGAGCGTTTAAACAGTTTTTCCTATTCAAATATCCACATTTTAAAAATAACTGTATTCAAATATCTCAAATGAAATATTAAAAGACAGAAGTTATAACATTTTTGTTTGTGTGCCGTAACTACAGTGTAACTTTTGAATCTTCAGCTTACCAATGCAAAATAGGCTAAGAAAATAGTACTCTTGTCCTGTGGAGTTTTGTAAGTTAATGTTGCGCTGTTTAATAATATAAGCAAGTGCATATGTCCAGGTGTATTCTGAGGTGATTGACAGATGATCAGTTTTACACTGGAATGAAAATGATACTGGCCTATGGTATAATTCAACGTATAGCAATATCGACTCTTTGTGTCTGACATTGTTTATGGTTTAATACCCATTTAAATAAAGTTATACTAATATATTGGAACGGTCCTGCTTAGTTTTCAGTGCATCCGAGAGTTTATGTATTCTAAACACCGGAATAAGTTTTGTCACATCAGCAATGACTCTGTGTTAGCCTTCCAATGTGTGGTACTGTAAAATTGAATGTCAGACTTTTATAAGTGTGGAGCACTTTTAGGCAAATGTGTGAGGAATGAAACACCAGGGTGTACCGTTATAGGGAAATAATCTACAACGTGGTTGCTTTGGGCCATTAACATATTTTCCTATAACAGTACTTTCCTGAAGTGTTTTATTTGTGTAATAATACAGCGGTGTGCTAATGATTACATTTTTATTTGTTCTATTTAAGAACATGTCATATGTATTTTATCCATTTATAGTTACCGTTAACAGTGGAACATTCTCGAACCTAGTTCCTTTTATCACTTACCTTATAGCAGCTATAAAGAGTACTTCCCTCACACGCCTCTCTTTTTCTGTCCTGAAGTCAATAAGACGACCGTTGCTGCTTGTCATGTTACTGAGAAACCGCCAAGTACAAAGTTCTCTGTCCTGAAGAATTTGCAGTGTAAGAAATCGTAAAGGAACAGCTTTGTTTTCTCCATTAATTAAGTATAAACTTTCATTATCAGGCATGTAATATGTGGACCATCTACCATACAAGTCCCTGTCAGTTAGTTGTTACTGCAAAAAAATAAAAATAATAAAGTATTTGAATGAATGTTTTAATATAAACCTGTCATTTGCCTTGCTGTCAGAGCTGTTAGGGAAAATGAATCACCTGCTGGCCAGTCAGACTCATGAATTTAACAGCTGTGTGGTATCAAACGTCTGTAACATATTGAAGTTGTGTATGGATTTGCAGAATGAAGCTTCACCCCCAGCACGTACTGTGCAGGGAACGTTGACGAGCTCAGTGAAGAAAACGTACAGTACTAGCTGTATAAAGCTCTTCTCTCTGCCTCAATTGTTCTCGCTGTTTAGCGAGGCTCATTTGTTTGTTCTGAAGTTTCCAGTACATGGTGCAGGCATAGCAGGATTAGCACACATATGTTGACTGCTGCCTCGGCACAGCCATAACGTGCGCTCCGAAATATGTTTACTGGCCTCTTATTGGCTGCACAGAAGCACAGGCCTTCCCACTTTTGGAGTGAGTGTGTGAGAGCGAGAAAGGGCTTTTCAGGTGCATATCGGATCTCTCCCTGCTTTTAACATCAGCACCCTCCCTCTCCGAGAACGAGAGAGAAAGAAGGAGTGATCGATTGGGAGGAAAGTAGGATATGGAAAGGCAAAAAAAAAGAGCAAGGGAGGGGGAATAGAGGGCGAGTAAGAGGGAAATCAAGAGGCTGGCATGCACAGAAAGGAAATAACAAGTGAAGCAGACTGGCAAATGTAGAAAGAGAGCGAGAAAGAGTGCTAGTGTGTTGGCAAGCAGCCAGTGAAGGGAGTGATCTGTAGATACTGAAAAATAAGAGAAAAATCCGAATGCCACTCGGACCACGCTCCGGGACAGCCCACTGCAGCTGCCAGAACGCGCTGTAGGCAGAACTTCCTGAGCGTTCATGAAAAAGTGTTGCAAACAAGGTGTTTCTCCCCCTATCTTCACACTCTCCTTCTTTATCAACATCTCTCCTTTCATACTTCACCCCCGCCCCCTGTTTCTCCTTACCTCCTTTCTCCAGGAGGAGTTGAAATCCCAGGCTGGCCTGCTACTCAGATTGTTAGCTGCATAATAAAAAATGCATGAGTGTGTAGAGCAGCGATCTCGGTCCTGTGAGTGTGTACACATCCGACCGCACGAGGCTCGTCAACACACTGACATATACGCTGCTGCATGTGTTCAAGTACATCAATTACTTCCTATTTTTTTCTTGTTTTACTCCTTTTATCTGATCTTATCTTTCTTCTACAGCTTTTCCATTAATACAACTTGTGTGAGTGTGTGTAGGAGGAGGGTCTTTCTTCACAGAAATTATTTTTACATTGTTTCAGAGGTTGCACACAGTGTGTGGGGGCATGTGTGGAGGGAGCAGGAGCTCTCTGGTAAGCATTACAGATCTCTCGGTCTCGGAGCCGCTTAGCTGTATAGTAAGGACGAGTGATGTAGTGGTGTGGGAAGACCAGCACAGCTGCCCCGTAATCACACTAATAAACCCTGTTTAACTGGTCTGTTATATACACTGCAGCGCTTTAAACACAGCTACGACAAGAGTTCGAGAAAGAGAGTGTGTGTGTGTGTGTGTGTGTGTTCAAGTATTCTGTGAAGAACATAAGCACCGTTTCTCTTTTGGGAATTATATGGTGTCAAGCGCTTTTAAGTAAATAACATGCAATTAAAGGGAACTTTTTTTAAACATTAACCCTGGCAGGCTGTGCGAGTATGCACGTGTGTGCGTTTTAAGACCTTTTTAAGTATGGAATGTCCCCCTGATGTTATGAATGCATGACAGTTTTGACCTTGTGAGAACCTTTGGCTGGTCCTCATAAAGAAAACTGCTTTTTACAGAAATTGCAGCTTTAGTTCGCAAACCTAAACGTGCCAAAAGACTGTGTTTGGGTACTGAGGTTATGTATAGGGTTAGGGCAAGGTTTAGATTTTGTCACATCAAGGTATCATTAGGGATGCAGTCCAGTGGCTTGGTACATTGGTCTTTGCACATGTCAATAGAAATGCAAGTCTTGTAGGAACCAAATGTCCCCTGTAAGAACCAAATGTCCTCGTTATAATAACATGACCGTTTATACTATGTGGGAACATTTGACTGGTTCCGTCAAAGAAAATGTTTAAAGTGTTTATTTGCAGGTTTTGTTTAGGAAATCTAAAATGAGACCCACACGCTTTCTGTTTAGGTACAACGGTTAACGTTAAGGTCAGTTGCAGACTGCAAACTAAAACACAGACAGTAAACCTGCATGTTTGTGTGTGTTAAGTGTGTAAGCAGTTATGCTTTAAATGAGTGCTGAGTCTGAAATCGTTCCATCACTTCTTCACTATATAGACTGTATAGTGTAGAGCACTATAAAGAACAGTAGTAACCGAGACGCCACAAAAGAGAGCGCAAGAGAGAGACCGCAAACTGAAACCACAAACATACAGAAGTGTTAAAAGTGACTTTTGTCATTCCTAACAAGTGGCAGGTCTCCGGTTCGATCTTGCGCTCGGGGTACTGTCTGTGTGAAGTTTTTCCATTGTCTAAACAGGTTTCCTTTGGGTTCTCCAGTTTCCTCCCACTTTCCGAAAACGTGCCAGTAGGTGTATTCTGTGCTCTTGTGCTTTGCACAGGACTAGCGTCCCATCCAGGGTGTATTCTCATTTTTATTCTCACAGGTTCCAACACACCCCTGACCCAGGATAAAGCAGTTACTGAAGATAAATGACTGGCTGAATGGATAACACTTGTCCGTGAGCTGTAGTGGCTGTTAAACAGCATTAAAAAAAAAAATTATTTTACATGTATATAAGGTGGTATGCCTTTTGAAAAGTACGTTATACACTGAAAGAACAAACGCATTGTTCTACTTAGTCTAGAAGTTGTGTACATGAGATAGAACACTGGATTTTCAGTGCTCTGTGGGTAATATTATCATGCGTATCAACTCCAGACAATACTACACAATTCCCGCATCTCAGATATGGTACTAAATGCTAAATAAGGCAACGAGCCGAGAGATAACAGCATTGTACTATTTGTAGGTCAAAAATGCATTACATTAGGAATCCTTAATCTTACAAGTCGCTTATCCTTACACATCATAGAACTCTGGCCTGTATGTGCATCTTTAACAGGTATTTGTTTATCTTTAACAGCTGCACATACATCGTGGTGTGAAGCATGCACAGAATTCAAAGCAGACCTTTCTTCTTGCTTTTTGCAGTGTGTAGAGAACTCGTAAGCTAAGTGAGTGTGTATTCATGAGGCATTGATGGCTAAGGCCCTATAAAGGCTTCTTTCACATGGCAGTGTGTAGAGCGTAGTAAAGAGAGCCTGATAAAACATTTATCCTTGTTAGTTTGTGATCACACGCTCAGTTCCGACCCCCCAACTTTTACAGCGCATGTAGAGCACGATGTCCATCAGTCAAACCATTAGTGAACACATTGATCGTGCCGCCACTCCTCTCACTCTCCCTTGCTCTCTCACTGTCTTCCCACTTCTCTGTTTCCCCCTCGCTCCATCTTCGTTTCTTCTCTCCGCAGAAATCCTGGTTGGATGAAAATTCTTAGCGGTCAGACGCCGATTGGATTTTGTTTTATTGCCTTAGTAAAAAAAAAAAAAAAAACTCAGTTTTCAAAGGTCTTTTCAGAGGGGGGTGTGTGTGCGCGTGTGTGTCTGCCCAGTAGGCTCAGGAGTGTTATTGTTGAATGGTGTTGGCTTAAGGGAACAGCTCCCTCTTCCCCCAGTGTAGAGGTGTATCACTGTCCTCATTAGAGCCACTAATAAGGAGAACTGAGAGAGGAAGAGAGAGAGCGAGAAAACACGGGAGAGGGGGGGGGATTTTAAATTTTAATAACACGGGTATGATTTTGTAAATTTTTCCTGACAGAAAAGTCCTCATTATTTTTGTCTGTCTCCGAGCAACCTCTCCTCCACCTCCTCCCCTGATAAACGGACTTTTCCTGCATCTCTCTCTCTCCATTTCTTTCTTCTCTCCATCCCTCAAACTCTTTTTGAGCTCAGGGCAATATTCTTAACCCATTGACTGAGTGTAATTTTGGCTTCTGCTTTTGGAAAGAGTTATTTTGGCAAGACCGGGACTCTTGTCTGCCATTGCGGTTTTCCGTGCCTGGCTCCATGTAGGACATGTAGTGTACTTTATGCTCAGAGCAAGTGTGTGTGTTCATGTTCGTGTGTGTGTGTGTATAAGGCTCACCTCACCCTGAGCTGTGAGCTGTGAGCTGTGGCAGCACAAGCAGCTCTCCCCAAACCCTCTGTCATGTGTCAGAGTGAAAAGATGGATGTAGGTTGATGGGTTCTGCTCTGTTCTTTTTGGGCCTGGCTCAGCATAGGACAGAGCCTCCATCAAAACCCCAAGCAGCACGGCCTTCCGTTTCTCTCTCCTTCTCACACTCATCACATCACTGCACTCACTACTGATGGCCCTAGCATGGATAAGCTTGTGGGCGGCTCTTAGTGGTCAGCTTTAAGGCTGCTGACACATCATGGTTGGAGCACCTATGTTTGTGAATCCTGCTTTTCTTAAATAGATAGGTGCTCTACCAAAGCTGTCAGTCATTGTGTGAGTGGGTGCTGTTCAAGCCAGGAATGTTAGACCAAGGTAAACGGTTTAATGAATGGGTCTAACGCAAACCTCAATAACTCAAAAATAAGTAGCCTGTAAATAATGTCAACTTGGAATAAAAAAAAAGATCTATGGCTTTAATAAATAGCCAGAATTATTATCGCACACATTTAAATAATGACCCTTTTATATTTGAATAGTTGTATTATGTTCATAAAATAAATCTGTCATGTAGGGTCCATGAAATTAACTTTTCATGTAAGACTGAAAGCCAAAAACATAAACCAGCCTTAAAGGAGCTGTTATCCTGTCTTTGTAGTTTTGCTTGACTACAATAGATGTTTCAAGACATGTCTCCGGTTTTCAACCAGTTTCTCATTTGTACCAGTATACCACCCAAACGAGCGGTGTCGTGTTTCTGTATAGAAATAGACATGGGTGTTGAGCAATAACCGTGTCTTCTCTCAGTCTTCCCAGTGTGGCAGATTATAACTCCGCTCTGGTCCCTTCCTCTCTTTCTCTCAGCTCTTTACTGGACATCAGCTTCTTCCTGTAAACATCTGCACTCTCTTCTGGATGTGTGTGCTCATATGTGTGTGGTGTGCATGAGTAAATAATCAGTGTAAATAATGCAGGCTAGTTAAAGAGACATGGGGGAGATTTGGCCTCTACTATGAATACCCTCGGAATTATGCAGGCCTGTTATCCAATCAGAACAGGCCTTTACTGTACAGCTCTCCAAGCTTGAATAACTCTGATTTAGAGCAAATGCTCTAACCTTCCATCCTCTAACCATATATTATAGCCGTCTCATATACAGTCATACAGTCACAGGTCACTCTTACCAGCACGTATAGTTATTTAAGGGCATATGGACCTGATGCCATATGTACCTTTTAAAGTATCTTATTAAACATGAGACTAGTTTGTGAACCTGGGTGTAAACCCAGGAACCCATCACTGGTCCACTTTAAACCTGTAGACTGTGGAACTCGAGTATGTGTGTAATGTGTAAAACCTTGGAGCTCACAGGACCAGGTGTCAAGTAACGTTTTAGTTTAAAGTTCATGGCCGAGCAGATAATCAGATGGAAGAAAGCAATCAAATGCAAGTGACTGTAAAGCCGGTTTTAGACTGTGCAGTTTCAGTGGTCTTTTAAGACTGTTAGTCACTGTGCAAGAGGATCCCAGTAAAATCTTTGCCGAATTCTGTAAGAGTGTATGTGCTATGATGAAGATCCACTAATAATTAAAGTAAAACTTTACTGCATTCAGTTTAGGTCATCAAGCAGCATGATCTGGATTCCTGCAGGAAATAGAGCCGTGCGGAAAGACACGAGCCCTCAGTAAAATAGTGGTAATGCTTTGCTTGTAGAAATGCTGCTTTAAAAAAGTGAAAAAGAGAAGTTTGGAGTCATTTTTGGCTGCTTAAAGGAGGACAACATGAATATCAGTTCTCTATGCTACCTCCGTGCTTTATGAAGAACAGCAGTGTGTGTGCGTGTGTGTGTGTGTGTATGTGAGACAGAGCACAGGGTGCTGCTGCTTGGCTGCAGCGGTGATGAATGGCGAGGGTGTGGGTTATTCATCTCCTGTTTTGGTGCAGTGGACAGTGGCCCAGCTCTCTTCACATGTCAGCACATGGGATAATTCTGTCATTTATCAGGACTGAGTCACCACCATAGACCAACCCTGGGGTCCCACCCGTTTGTCTTCCCCTTTCTCTCCTCTTCACTTCCTTACTCACATGTGGCACACCCACTTTGACTCTATACTTTAAATCTTTTTGCAATGTGTTTGTCCTTTTTGAAAGTTGGGAGAGGTGAACACCAGACATGAGGGTTTATGGAGATTTATGGCAATATATATATATTTTTTTATTAGCTAATATGTTTTTTTTTAAATATGTTTTATATGAATAAATCCAGCTTTAAAGCTTGCGTTTGTGTGTGCTTTTATTCATTTCATCACCATGTCCACTAGAACAATGGATTGGTGGAATAAAGTAGTACTAACACTAAAATAACAATAAAAACCTTGGATCTGGAGCTGAGTATTCAGTCCAAGGGTGAAAACATATATATA
>JAOUWY010000078.1:15063314-15073983 GCA_025728095.1 Prietella phreatophila | reverse complement strand
GGTTAAAAGTAAATCTTCCAGAGAGATGTAGATTAATGACTTAAGTGCCTATGCTCTTTTTTAGATCTAATACTCAGGCTACTATGTCATACTAAGGTGTGTTTTTTGAAGTCCATGTATTCATATTTATACACATGGTAGACAGAGAAATTCTAGCAAGGTGTTTGTGTATATGTTTTAGTGAGTGTTTATGGTTGACTTCTCCTATTACAGCACCACATATTTCAATTCCTAGTTTTGCTCAATTCCACTTTCAGTAAAGCTACCTCATAAGTATGGCTTATCATGAGTAATATTTTCTACCAACTAAGCTCCTATTGAAGTTTATTTCCATTTAAGGTATTATTAAAATGAACTATGTCTGTTTCTCTTTACTGGTTTAAATGCATTAAGGTCTATAACAAGCAGAAATATATTTCCTGTCTTCTTCCCTAAGCTGACCTGCAAAGAATTCACATAGCTAACTTTCAGTTAATTGCTTCCAGACTGGCACACAGTCCCTAAGCACTGACTATGAAAAAAACATTATGACACTTTCTCATTACCTCAGCCATTTACAGTTCTGTACCATTGTCTTAGACCTGTGAAAGTATTTTATTACTTTTTCATATTTCATACCTTTTAAGTGGAAAATTGTATATTTTAACAATTCAGTTACTTGAATGATGAGGTATCGTACATTAGAAAATGACTGCGTTATATGAGTCAACATTTCCTAAATTCTTACTGAAAACTTGATCTTAACTCTTCTTTTGATCTCAGTTAACAAAAGACATTCGTGTGATAGCTTTTTTCCATTCTTTGTCTATATACAGTCTTTTTCATACACAGCTCTTATCATTTAGAGTTCAGTTGTTATAAATGACAATCTACTGTTTTAAAGATTCAACTTTAAATGAAGACATTTATCATCATTAAAAATAATAACAAAAAGGCGTCAGCGTACTGAGTTGCTTTTATCCCATTTAAGAGATCTTTGGTAGCCCATTATAAATAATGAAGCAAAGTGAAATAATGAACCATGCTGATGGAGTCATATTTCTTATGATATCATGGGATCAGATAGAAAAACAAAACCCTCTTGCTGTTTTCTAGTGCCCCCAAGGTACTGCAGTGTGACAGTTTTATTTTAGCCATTATTTGGTCATTATTATGTCTGAGTTAGCTATCTAGGATATTTATGGCTGTTTAAAAAATCTGTAAGGATGGTTGGAAGTTGGTCAGGCTTTTCTATGAATCATTGTCTTAAGTCCAGTAGGACACAGACATCATAAATACATTCAAATCCATCCATACACCCATCCAGCTTCTACCGCTTACTCCTTTTCCGGGTCACGGTGAACCTGGAGCCAATCCCAGGGAGCATCGGGTATATATTCAAATCCACTATCATAATCAAAAAGACAGCGACAGGACAGAATTTGAAACTAGAAAACAAGGAATATAGGAACATGGAAACAAGGAAACATGGAAATTCAGAAATGCTGAGATCATTCCTATAAGGGACCTGACAAACAAATGGATTACAAATTAGACACACTGAGGCTAATCATTGTGATCATTGGTGTGCACTTATGAAAAAGTGAAGCAAATTAAGAAATAAAGAGGCTTCACAAAAATCTTGGAGGCAGAAACAGCATCATGAATTGGGATAAGAATGGCAATATACACTCACCGAACAGTTTATTAGGAACACTATAGTAATACTGGGTAGGGCCATTATTTGCACTCAAAACAGCCTCACTTTTTTGTTGCATGTTTTCCACAAGACGTTGGAAACATTCCTTTGAGATTCTGGTTCATGTTGACACGATTGCATCACACAATTCTTGCAGATTTTTAAAAGTGCACTTTATGCTGTGATTCTCCTGTTTTATCAAATCCCATAGGTATTCTACTTCAGATTCAGATCAGGTAACTGGGAATGCTACTGAAGAACACTAAACTCATTGTCATGTTAATGAAACCAGTTTGAGATGACTTTTGCTTTATGACATGGTGCATTAGTATGCTAGATGGAGCCATTAGAAGATAGGTAAATTATGGCCATGAAGGAATGCACATGGTCAGCAACAACATTCAGATAGGTCGTGGCATTCAAGTGACAATTAATTGGGATTTAATGTGAATAATTGGGATTAATTGGGATTTAAATATGAAAACTTTCCCTACACCATTACATCACCTCCACCAGCCTGGTCTGTTGACACAAGGGAGGTTGGGTCCATGGATTCATGATGTTGGTGACACATTCTGACCCTACCATCTGTGTGGTTCAGCAGAAATCAAGATTCATCAGACCAGGCTACATTTTTCTAGTCTTCAACTGTCCAGTTTTGGTGAGCCTGTACCCCCTGCAGCTTTAGTGGATAGACTACAAAAAAAAGACCAGGTCAGTTTCCACTTCTGTCAGCCAAGAAAAATTGCCCACTGCAGTATCAACTTTTTTTGGCTGACAGAAGTGGAACCCGACCTGGTCTTTTGTTTTTGTAATCCATCCACCTCAAGGTTCAAAATGTTGTGCATTCTGAGATGCTTTTCTGCTCACTACAATTGCACAGAGTCATTATCTGAGTTACTGATAGTCTGTCTGTGAACCCAAACCAGTCTGTTCATTCTCCATTGATCTCTGTCATCAGCAAGGCATTTCTGCCCACAGAACTGCCACTGACTGGATGCTTTTCTTTATTGTACCATTCCGAGTAAACTTTAGAGATGGTTGTGTGTGAAAATCACTTTTCCCCATTCTGATGATTGATGTGAACATTACCCAAAGCTGCTGACCCGTATCTGCATGATTTTATGAATTGCACTGCTGCTACACAATTGGCTGAGTAGATATTTTAATGAATGTGTGCACAGTGAGTCTAGTTTTTCTCAGGATTGGGCAAGGCATCAAGGCCAGTGACAGAGACTAGAAATGGTCAAGACATGAAACAGTATAAGACTAGAGCTTAAACCTTACACTTTGAAGGTTCAGTAAGCTTGAGTAAGACTCAAGGTCAGTGTGAAGGATTGGGACACAGGATTAGAAATACAAGAAGCCAGAGTAATAAAGACTAAGTCAGCATCAAGAACATGAAAATTAAATGAGCTATTAGCATGAGCAGAGACAGAGGATGAGCTGTAACCATGAGCAGCTGAGAGAGAGTGACTGATGGGTCTGTGTTAATATTGGTGATGTAGTTGCTGGCAAATTTTTTATGAGGAGTAGGCTGTGGCACTTTGATTGTTTGAAGGTGCCTTGCAGTAGAGCTCGTTGATGCATCTTAATGAGGTAGAACATTTGGGTGAGACTTTCTCAAAAGATGCCTGCAGGAATAACTCAGGCTTTCTCAAACTCGTACTTGGTGATTACAGCATCACCCAGATACAGACCAATAAGTGCCTCACCCTATGATGTTGTAAGCCTTTTTTCTCTTTCCAGCTGCATTCTTTTGACGTACTTCCTTTTTAATTCTTTTCTTGTTGATAAATCTATGTCAAAAAGTTTCCAGAGGACTAGTTTTTCTAATCTTTCTCCTTATAAGAAGTTCAGCTGGGCTGGCTCTGGTAGTTACACAAGGAGATTTCACAAGGTCTATGTTACATCTGAGTGAGAACAGGGCCATTTGTGTTTGAGTATTCTTTTAGCAGTTTAGCACCAAAACAGTGCTTCAACTCTAGTGACTCCATTCTACAACAGATACCCGTTTAGTGAGAAGAATTCTCTAACTTATTCATCAGTTTGATTAGCTTAACCACAGCTTGTCATCTTCTGCTGTGGCAGTTCTGCACTTGGTGAATTATGTTGTATCCAGCATAACCTCTATCAATTTAAAATACAACATCTGTTTATTAATTAACAGGAATAATAACACAAAGTGTATTAGTAAGTTGTACAAGTCTCTGGCACTGTACTGGTGGGAAACACATCATTCTTCAAAAAGCTATTTCCTTAACTGGTGTTTTGATGATGGTGGTGGACATCACTGTCTATCATTTCAGTCCAAAAGGTGTTCAGTTGGGTTGACATCTGGGGACTGCAAATGTCATATCATGAGATTTGCATCATTTTCATTCTCATGTCCAGTGTGTCCAGTGGACGGGGATATTTTCATCCTGGAAGAGAGTACTCTTATTACCATAGAAATGTTTCATTATAGAATAAAGGTGATCAGTCAAAATAACTTTGTATTGATTTGTAGTGACGCCTCTCTCTACGGACCCAAAACCATGCCAGTAAAATAAAACACTCCCTAAATTATAATAGACCCAACAATTTTACTTTAATTTGTCTGTACATTGCTCTTTTGACAGGTTCATTTGACTTTTTCAGCCTGTTGGCTGAGTCCACACTCAATTATGTAATTGTCTTCCACGCTCCATAACTGCACAGCAAGATTCTGGATTGCTGAAATGTATTCCACATAGCAGGCGGTTTGTACATTTGAGCTAGCAAAGGAAAGATAGCCAGTAACTGAAGTCTGCATAAGAGCTCTTTGTCTGAAATCCCAAATTTCTTCAGCTCTTACAAATTGCAATAATTACAGATTAAAAAGTGTTGCACAGGCTAGTCACCATGGTAGACCTAGTTAAATGACTGAACATTCAGTCAGGGAAATGATATTATAGGTGTTCACAAATTTTTGAGCATTTGCTATGAATCAGTGTTTCCCATTAACTTTTTTCTTACTGTAATGGTAAGCCTTGGTTCCATTCAATATAAGGCCAGTCTTGGCTAAAACCAACTCAGAAAATAGCAGGCTCGTCATGGAAAAGACGGTGTATGTATCTATTACATCAAAAAGAAAAGAGAACCCTGCTGTAGAGGACACATTTCTTAAAGTTTTCTTACTAGAAAACTTAAGATATAACTTTGAGTATGAACTAGTTAATTAATTAGTTGCTCGCTGGGAACATTTTACAATACAGGTACATGAAATAACATCAATAAATACAAGCTGTAATGTACAAGGAATCATAACTGCATGCATTTAGCATTATGAATAGGCACAAGATAATAATATCTCATACAGGTAGAAACACAGCAGTTCAATATCTGCTTTAGGTACGGCCAGCACATTCATATAGGTAAACCAGGAATAGACATGTGGCACTTCATCATGAAGAAACAAGTTTCCCATGCTATTTGGCTGATAAACCTGATTCCAGAGCTTGTAATTTTATCAAGCATGCTCTGTAAGCACAAAGAATTGCTATAATTGTGTCAGTCACCACTCAGGCTTCCCCTGCCCCAGCCACAGTGACCCTGTCAAGGTCCATGGAAGGGGTCAGAATATATGCAGAAAAACAGTCAGGCAAAGATCAAAACCAGAAACTATGTGAATGTAACTAAAGAACTAGACCCTACACCCTTGTTCATAACTGCACTAAAAATGCATGCAACATCAAGGCATGCTATTTAAACAAAAAGTGTTATACAATATCTTGGATTGCAACATAATGGGATATTTGTTAGACAAACTAGACACAACGAGACATGTGGCGTGGTTCTCACAATCACTGGGAAGCTTGGAAACCCCAATTTATTTTCAGGAGATTTGATATGATATGTTTCTGCTATTGCTTTACAAGAGATGGAAATGTTAGTTACAAATATGTCCATCTGTAAGGATTATGGGTGGTGGTTTTGGTTGAAAAAATGTGAGGAGCTGATTAAATCTAAAAAACATGGTCTGAAGGTTAATGAGAAATTCAACTCAAAGGAAGTCATAGTAATTGCCCAACTCTCATTTTAACATTCTGGAAAAATAAATTTCCTCCCCCTTCCAGCTTTGGCTAACAAATACACTTCAACTGAAACGTATACGCCTCTTTCTAAGGAATAAGAGACAACAGATCTCTAAAACGTGGGAACCCTTTATAAGGTACATAGGGGGAGGAGGCAGAGGAGACTTAGAGGAAAGGGATGTTGATGCAAAGTGAGTTGGATCTAAAATCCATTCCACTGTTGGCTGTTTTTAGCATTCCTCCCCATGAGTATCAAGCAGACAGTGCGTATCAGGCAGACGGAGAGTGCTTGGTCAGTTGGTGGGTGGAGAGTTGTTTTGTTTTGGTAGATTTCTGTATGTTGGAATATATGCATATGTTTGCATGCATGTATGTATGTATATATATATGTATATGTAGATGGCATGTGCATGTTTATGAATCTTAAGAATATCTGTGCATGCATGTGTGTACATATGTACATATAAATATGTATATATAGTTAATAACTGCAGACTATAACTTTTTTGTTAGATTTGATATGCATAAGGAAAATACAGAGGATCTTCTGACTCGATTTTGCAGTTATCTGTACTGTAGATATTTCTCCATTAAAAAAAAGAACTTGTAGTACTGATCCCGGAGAACACCGTAAGTTACAGTAACAGTGGCAATATTTCTGTCTTTAATAAAATAAGATTAGGAACAGGAAACGCTTAGCATGTAACCCTAATAGCTGAGAGACGGAAAATGAGTATTTACCATATTTATGGCAACACTGAAATCCAGAAGGGTTCGAACGTTTATGGTTCCAGAGTCAGCAGAGAGGCATGTAAAAGTGTGGTCTCATTACTGTGTAATGTTCAGAAATCAGGCTGAAAAGGTTAAAAATTATTATTGTTTATAGTTTAATACCTGTGAAGCTACAGATTTTTCCCAACAGTTTAGGCAGGAAAGGTAGATTAGAAATGGGTAGGATGTTTTTCAGTATGGCAGGGTCAAGATCAGATTTCTTAAGGATGGGTGTGTCATTTGAATTTTAATAGCAGTAGAGACATAACCTGACATAACCTGACATAACCTATATATATGTACAGTACCCTCCACTAATTTTGGCACCCTTGGTAAATATGAGCAAAGAAGGCTATGAATAATTATCTTTATTGTCTAACCTTTCGATCTTTTGTTCAAAAAATGCACACAAAAAAACTCTCATGGATATCACTATACAAGGGTGCCAATATACATACCATTAAGGCCTCTTTCTTCTTTACAAAATAAAACAAACTTGGAGATTTGGAGCATGTGATAAACCCCTGCTAGAGGGATTTAATGGCATTGGTTTCAGCAGTAGAGAGGGTAGATACGGTTTCGTGGAGTCCAGCCAGCCTGGAATTCAATGACACCGTCTCCAAGAGTATGTGGAGAAAAATATGGCTTTTCTATTACTGAACACCACCTGTGAACCTCGTAGCGCTTGGAAACATCTGTCAGGAGGTATGAATGAGGACCAAGTAACAAATCTCTCTTTTTTAAATAGATTCTCATGGTTTTAAAGCTATGAGAGTCCCAGCATAACCTTATGTGACATTGGTGGTGATTTTGACTGCCATATAATATGGCATGGAATTTCCAGCTCCAATGTTTATGGAGGAACTGAAAGACAAATCACTACAGAGCACTGTTACCAGTAACTGAGACTGAGATGTAGACATCATAGCTTACCTCAGGTAAAGGCATAACAGTTCATAGTAGGGATAGAATGAGATGTGACACAACAGTTCAAAGGCTTGAAGATTGGTAAACAAATCCCTGCTGTGATATTTCCTACATAATTTCTCTGTATGCATGTACATTTCTGCCACTGCCTTCTGGATCTTAAAATAACTACTTGAAAAAACTTTCATTCAAGGTGCAACAGGGTCTACAATATAGTTACAGGATACTGACTCCAAAGCTTTTTGTTTTATTTGATCTCTGAATGTTATGAAGACTTGGCACTCATTGTTCACTGCATTCATCTCGGTTCACTTTCATTATAAAAAGTCACATTATATACCACCATTTACATAATTTACATAATTTACATCGACACCTATAATTTACATAGCTGCATAAGTCATTAAATAAAGTCCAGTAATAACAAGAAAAACCCTCAGGCTAATTAGCTTGAGGAGTTGTGGACAACAGCAAAATCATGAAACTTCCCTAGAAGTTTATTTAGAAGTTACTGCCTGTGATTTTGCTGACAGGGGAAGATTTGTGGGGGCTGTTTACATTCTGTCCAGAGCGTCAGCCAAAATTTGTATGAATCTCCACACATATGAGCACACTCTGTTCAACTTTTATATTTCTTTATTCAGCCGATCACAGCAGATTTCTATAATTTCACATTTGATACATTTCCAGTTGTATATGTCGAATTAAACGCATCAGAGGTTACAATAATATTAAGGTATTTTCAGAGGTTTTGCTCTTGTGTGTTAAGATCAAACTTTGATAACAAATGGGGGCCAAAAGATTTCATCATCCCATATTTACTGTTTTGTTTTTTTCTGGAGGAATGTTAATGGATGACCTTAAGCCTGACTTCTGCTCTTGGCTGACATATCATGTGAGAATAACAAATGTTTTATAATAGACTGCGGAAATTTTTAGCTTTGTTTCACATCATATTTGCCTCTGTTTACAGAATATATTCACAGAGATACAAACTTGTTTGGGAATCGTAATGTGAGATAATGTTTTAAATTGTGAAAGAAAGAAAGAAAGAAAGAAAGAAAGAAAGAAATTTTACCTGCTAGGATACGCTGGTGATACTTGCAAAAATCACTTGGTAAAAGCATTTATCTTGGACCCTTTCCCTTCCTCCTCATCCTCCTCTCTTAAACTGTATGAATTGGTTAATTGGGACTAACCAAACCCAGACATGACTATCTATATTGGTCTTGGAGCTAAGCCTGCAGAAGTACTCTCATGCTCTTCCATCGTCCACATCCCATGCTGGATCTCTGTGGTGAGTTTGGACAGCAAGAAGGATATCTGATCAACATAGCCTACAGACTACTTCCGATTAAAATTCTAATCCTGCCTTTAACAAACAAAATTTTTAGACTCTACTTTCTTTTTGTTTGGTATGCTGTGAAATGCTTGGAACTCTCCCTGTGTGTGGGGTTTACAAGAAGAAAAAAAATTTAGGAAAAAGTCTCAAAATGATAAGTTGCATTATTCAAAAGTCTTTCACTTCATTTTGAATATAGTTAATGCACAGGCATTAATGGACTCTTGTGCCTGAGGAGCAGATTAAAAAAGTAATAAGGTGTAATTGCAGTTATCTTCTAAATTAGAGCTGCTGTATTAATGTTTAACAGAGAGTTGCAGTGCTGAGATGGGGATGCTGGTTGCATTACCTCAGCCAGATGTGATTTCTGATTTACAGGGAGGCAAAGGAACATTCCTGTGGAGAAAGGCTGGAGATGGTGAGTCATAGCCTTCATACCCTGACTCACCCACACTGAGAATAGCGTTAGAGGCACACTTAGAGTCTCAAAAATAACTGAAGAAAGTGATTCAAATATACAATACAAATCTTGCAACGAAACTTACTTTGATTGATAGTACAGGTTGCAGACGTGCACAAATACGCAGTAAAATTTAGAGGACAAAAAACAAAGTCTACTTCCCATATCTCAACACAGTGCTTGGAAAACAAGCGCATCTACTGAAGCCAAACATCCACTGCTTCCTGTGGTAATGCCCAGCTCTCTATGACTGACAAATCTCTCCAGGATTTTATGCTTTGCTGAGAATAAAGAAAAGATGCTCTGATCTGCTATGTACCAGTAAACTCTTCAGGGCACTTACCAGCCTGGCAGGAGTCTGCATCACACCTGGATATTATGCACATCACACATCGCAAGTGTTTATCACTATCAGTTTGACAGTATCTCCTGCACAAATCAAAATTCAGGTTATATTTGTCTGCCCTTACTTGAAGCGGATGATTAAAGTTGGGTAAAAGTTGAAAGAGAAATAGATTGGCAAAGTCTGAACTTTCAATTTAGGTAAAACCCATAAGAATTATTTTTAATGAGAAAGAAAATAAGAAGAATGAGGGTTTGGTTTGTGCAGCTGTTTTCCCTGGCTCAGGTTGGGCTGTCCAAGAAAAGGCAAGAGAAAACATATGCAGAGCTTTTCATTTTATTCACATGAGCATCAATACTGTCTTCTTAATGTTTTCAATGAGAACCGCTGCTTTCCCCATCCTACTTTACTGCCGCGTGTGAAGAACGTCCATAAAGCCATTTAAACCTTAAAAAAAACAAAAGGATTTCAAAGAATCAGCCTCTCTCTTTAAGCAGCTCCTCTCCCCTGCTCATTAACAAAGTTACATCTGTAGTTACATTTATTTCCTGCCAAAATCATGGTATTACGCAAATTAAACATTCTTTTTCATCCTTTCATGCAAAGTTTAGATGACAAAGTGAGTGAGAGTAGATAATGTACTACCAACAATGGTATCCCATGTAGGATTCAAAGCAAATCTTTTTTTTCTAAGTCATATTTTCACATAATTAACCTTTCCAAATGTTCAGAGCCAGAATGGGGCTTTCAGTGGTAACCTGCTGCAAAACATGTACGTACATTCACATGCAATTTGTTACTCTGGGTTTTTTGTTTGTTTGGTTGGTTGGTTGGTTTTTTGTCCTTTTTCTTTGTTTGTATTAGTATTCACTTTGAGTTGGTTCTATAGTTTTTGAAGCATGCTTGTGCATGACAGGGTGCTATTTACTATTATTTACTTGTTTCTTCTTCTTCTTCCTCTTATTAATATTATTATTATTAGTAGTAGTAGTAGTCCATCCATCCATCTTCAACCGCTTATTCCTTCTTCAGGGTCGCGGGGAACCTGGAGCCTATCCCAGGAATCATTGGGCACAAGGCGGGGTACACCCTG
>JAOUWY010000078.1:15050750-15063214 GCA_025728095.1 Prietella phreatophila | reverse complement strand
TTAGACACACACCAATCCGCCTACCATGCATGTCTTTGGACTGGGGGAGGAAACCGGAGTACCCGGAGGAAACCCCCACAGCACGGGGAGAACATTCAAACTCCGCACACACATGGTCCCGGCGGGAATCGAACCCCGGACCCTGGAGATGTTAGGCTAACCACTAAGCCACCATGCGCCCTAGTAGTAGTAGTAATTTGCATAATATTATGCATAATATGTAGATCATAGGACCTGCCATTCCATGTGAAACTTCCTAATAAGTTGCGAAGAAAATCATTTCACTGTGCTGTAATGTATATGTAACAAATAAAGGCTTTTGTTCTTCTTCTTCTTCTTCTTCTTCCATTTTCACATAATTCTATGAAAATAAACCATAAAACATTCTTCTATCTAAAAAAAATTCATCATTATGGTCAAACAAATAGTCCCATGAGAAGTTCATGGCTTTCTGTCATTCTGCCATCACACTGGGTCATTACTAGCACAATTACAATGGTATTTAAAAGGAGGAAAAAATTAAAGTGAGTTCAAACATACTTGATGACACTCACTGTTAGTTCCTAAAAACAAAATAGCAAGTGTTTCTTTTCTCACACAACATTCTGTATTAAATGACTAAAGCACTGCTGCATCACTGTCTTCAGGTAGAGATGAAGTCCCACTGGCACTACTATCAGCAAGTAGTCGAAAGAAATTGTGGGTAATGTAAACTGCTAGTTAAATAAACAGATCAAATTGTTGAGGAAAAACCATAAAGAGACACCTCTGTTGTAAATTTTTGCAATGGCCTCTGTGTGACACTTCAGTTTGTGACTTGCCATGTATAAACCTGTATATGTTTTGTCTCTGCTACATCCTGGTCCTGACCCATCTGCTTCACAGACCTGACTTTGTGTAGCTACAAAAGATTAAGAACACCAGAGACCAATTTACATGATCTCTCGTGGTTTTAATTAGAGGCTTCAGGTACTATGTTCCCAAGTCTTCAGGCAAAACCTTGGTTCAAATGACTGGTTTACTGATGTCTTTTACTACAGATTATAACATAAAGTGGTATTTAACTTCTTTTATGACTGAAAGACAGCAGGCATGGGAGCAAGCCAACACAGTACTCAACATTACTTCCCAGCACATGCTACTTAGGTCAAGTTCAACTTGGTCATGTTCAAGCACATCTTATTTGCACTTCCTCTAATTTTTTGTGTCAAATGTAATTGACACCATAGAATACAGTTTGCCTTACCACATGAATGAGATCTTTTTTAACCAAGGGGCTGCAGGAAATAGTTTTGAATATGATGCTTGATGAAATCACTCCATTATTTAGATAAATGTCCACATAATTCATATTTATTCAACTGGTCATCCAGATGTTTGAAGTAAAAATGAAGGGAAAAAACATTCCAAGGAAAGCTCAGTGCAGCTGTTTCAAAGCACTTTTGATTATTATAAGAGATGATTATAAACTGGAAAGAGCTCAGACCCAATCAGTATCGTAGATTTGATCAGCACATCAATGTAATTAATAGAATCTATTTATTAATGTTTTTTGGCAAAACCTTGACCTAGCAAAAGTTACTTTTACCGGAAATCAGAAGCCAATCACATTTTTGATATGCCGCCAAAATGATACTTTTTTGACCGAGCACACAATAATTTTTTTAAACATTTACAAAAAATTCATTCAACTTTTATGAGCATGTAAATATTTTGGAATTTCTGAAGCTTCCTCAAGAATAAAACATTATTAACCCCTAAGTTCCCACAGTATAATGTCCCATAACCCTATATTCCCCAGAGAAACAGCATGCCAACCCTGAGTTCCTGGGCAAAAATCAACATTTTAATTTTAACATTTTTAGGCCTTGAAACAACTTATAATAATGTATTTGTGTAATCTTACTTTGAAAATGAAGCAGTTCAGTGTTTTTACTAAACTTAGAGCACAATTCCTAACTAGAGAAATTACCAAAAATGCTCGCTAAAATCCTTCTACTCATTTAGAAGTACCATACGAGCATCAGCGTAATCAATGCCTTTGAATAAATTCAAGTAAATAATAAATTTAAAAAATGCATTTTAGTGCCAAAAGTCAAGTTTCTGGTGATAATCAGAGCAGCAGGTAGTGTTTTCACGAGTCAAAGAGATGGTCAGGTTATGACTCCAAACCCCTGCAGTGTCAGTCGTACTGGTTGATGCTGAAGATGAAGACGGCTCAGGGTCTGAATCATGAGAGTTTGGGTCACTATCGGTTTCGGTTTGAACATCGCCTGAACTTTCACTGCTGTCACTATCTAGAATCCTTGCTCTCGCCTGTGTAACTGTGTATGTTTTCTTTTTTTTTCACTGTTTTATAACTTTAGCTGGAACACTGTTAGCTTTTCACTTTGGCATTTTTCGTTCACTTCTACTATTACACCAATATTCACGCTTGGATCAGCTTCATCGTAATGCCGGCATAATAATGTAATCACGTCGTGACGTCATGACGTCATCAACCTTCAGGGTAAAAAAATAATAATTAAATAAGTAACGAATTATAGCAGAGTAATGCCGGTATACCAGCCTTACAAGGATAATGTTTACACTGTAAAACCGCTATATCGGCCTTACGCGGATTTGGTATAGATGTCCAAGCCGGTATTTTGTCCTTACGGAAATAGATCAAAGACGGGCTAGCCGGTTTTTCGGCCATACGAGGTAAGAGGGTTAAGCTCAAATTTTTCATCATAAAATGTAAAACTTTAAACTTGAATTTCCTTTGGGCAAAATAGGAAACAAAAGACTTCTTTTTAGACATTTGGAAGCATTTAAATGCCTTACAAGTAGGGACTGGCATGTTCGGACACATTTTTAGTGATAAGTAATGCCATTTAGTCATTCACATATTTCTAGCAGATGCTTGTACAAGGCTGAATTGCCAAAATTTTCTACATTTAATAACAAAGAATTACTTTACACACGGTTACACAGTTATACTGCAATCAATAAGCAAAGATACATGGTAATTAGCAGAAATAAATTTGATAAAATTGTTTAATACTTTATTAATAGTATTGAAGTTAATGTTCACTATAACCTATTGATTATTGCACAAAACTCCTTTTTCTAAAAGGAGTTTATAATATAATATAATGTTCTACCTCCCTGATACTGTTTTACGAACATGCTCGACTGCAACACTGTTGGGCAAATGTCCACTTGATCTGGACTGAATTTTAACTGCGTTTATACTGTAGGTTTCAACAGTCTGTTATGACTTTCCCAGCCAAAAGAAAATCTCCTTATCAGCATGCATCAATCTTATAATGACTTTTCAAGATGCTCAGTTTAATATTAGGGGATTTCTTGCATTGTTTTTGGCCTTACACATGGAATGTGCTTTCCATATGCAGATATTTAGCATAATTTCAGTATGTTCAGACCTACCAACATAATACTTAATGTTTGTGCAATGCTTTACATCCACTGAAACCAAATTGCAACCAGAGCACTCAGTCATTACACTCTTAAATAGGAACCATCACGACTAAGTATGCTGCACCTCTGGAGTTGTTAGTGATTTACAGTAAGGCGATAGAGAGATTTTGCATGTAATTTCTGGAACTTTATGTACTGTGGGGACCAAGCAACTCAAAGCTGTAGATTCAACAGCAGTAGTTTTTCGGTTCGTAATTCAATTTGCATCAATTTGTTTGAATATGCTTCTTCAATTACTGCAACCTTAACAATACTGCCAGAACGTGAATTATAGAAATCTATAGTTTACTGACATTTTTCCAATTGGCATGCATGCATAATTTCAATGCCTGTGCAGAGTCTGCTTTTTCGCCGTTGATCCTTTGACTGAGGAGAAGCAGTCAGAGAGAGAAAGTCTCCTCCTCTACCTCAGGTTGTAGCCAGGTCTTGATCATGAGGGTGATTACTTTAACATACTGCATGTCTAAGTTACCAGTGAACAGCACCGCTTTTAAACATGAACCAAGAACACAGACTAAGCCAGCCAACAGCAGGCCACAGTGATTCACTGGGCACTCAAAAGTGCTCAGTCTCACTAACATGATGTAGTATTACGTATGAAGCTATATGATTTAATGGCTTAAGTTTCCTAGCGTTTTATTTATTCACTATTTCCATACTAATAAACTTACAGCTCAGATGCTAATATACATAACAATGTGTGTGTGTGTGTGTGTGTGTGTGTGTGTGTCATAAGCTGTATTTGTTTTTCTTATCTGCATAATTTGAAGCTGTATTATTTTTTTTTTTAAAGAATTTGGTTATTTACAACTAAGAAAACACTAGTAATAAAGCAGATTTGTGTGATATTGAAGAGCTAGGATAATTCATTTTCATGGTATTTGACCTTTCTTGTGAATTGTGACTTGAGAGTGCATGCCATGTAACCAATAAAAAGGGCATGAGATGTAGGTCCAGGCATTGGCTGGAGTCAATCACCTCTTTTGAGGCTCATTATCTGATGAATAACTTCAAGTATATTCAATATGTACTGAATCCTCACATGGAATTTAGCAGACAATATATTCCTGTTTTTGTTCGTTTGTTTGTTTGGGTTTTTTTTTATTATTATTTAAACTCTGTATAATAGAATTTTTATTTGGTACTCTTTATAATAATCAATAATAAAAAATAGTGGAATATTTTTGTGTTTATTTTAGAGCTTGGAGTAAGAACAGGGAATGGAGTTTGATGAAAGAACTGTACTGTTCTGTCTACTCTGTCTCCAGGAGCTTTGGTTAAAATCATTGTAAATCTGTTTACTCCTTGTTTTGGACAAAGATTTATGAAGTAATCATAGAAGTCCTTACGTACTCTTGCCAAAGTATTTCCACATAGCTAGCATCAGCTTAGTTTGGATGGAACAAAATATAAAGAGAATTCTTCTAAAAATCTCTGAGGAAGCTGAGAGACTACCAAGAACTTCTAAGAATTGATTTCAGAGTAAGCCAGTATTATCACAAATCATCATGGCCTTATGTGTGTCCTTTTTACACATTTACATCATAAGTTATCAACGTGGAGTGCTAGATCTCAGAAAGATATTCTGGTCATTATACACGATGTGCTCAAAAGTATGTGGACACCTCACCATCACAACCATGCGTGGTTCTTCCCCAAACTGCTGCCACAAAGTTGTATAGAAAGTCTTTGTATGCTTTAGCATTACAATTCTCACTAACTGGAACTAAGAGGCCCAAACCATGTTCCAGCATGACAAAGCCCCAGTGCACAAAGACATGATTTGCTAAGGTTGGAGTGGAAGAGATTGGGTGGCCTGCACAGAGCCCTAACCTCAACCACACTGAACACCTTTGCCATGCTTTTGTCCATATAGTATAGCATTGTAATGAAACTATGTGCTTATTAAAAGCAGAAGAGTACAGCATTTTTTTTCCTTTATCTTACAGCTAAGTAGAAAGGTCAAAGCTAGATTATTTGTATTATGTACTAGAATATATTTTGGCAGACACTTTTATCCAAAGTGACTTACAGTTGAGCATGAGGGTTAAGGACCTTGCTCAAGTCCAGAGCCCTAACTGTTGAACCACCACCGTAAGCCTCAATGGAACCTTTGATCCACAGTGATAAGGAGAGGATGGAGGAGAGTGACATGATAATGATTAGGCAAATATGTCAATGCCTGGACAGCAGACAGTTTTGGTGTATTAGGAATTAAGTTTAGAAGACATATGAAATTGCAGCATACCTTAGTTTTCTCGTATTGCTGTATCTGTGAAAGTAGGATGAGATCTGTGTGCATGTCTAACAGATAGAGATAAATAAAACTGTACTTTGCCCTTACCAGACACCATTTTCCATTACTGCTCAAATTACCTCACTTTACAACTAATTACTTTCTCAGGCATGTCACAAACCTATCAGGCCTATTCTGGGTATTTCTATGGCCTCTAGAGATTCCCATACATATTGCTTTGCTTTGTGTGGAAACGTAAAATTTAAGTACGAGTTACAACTCAATGTCTTAGCTGTTACTGGATTGTCTTGAAAGTTTCCAATTTTTTTTCGTGTGTTACTTTCTGCATGAAATATCAAATATATGCAACTTTCCAAATGTCTATTTTTATTTCTCATAGATATTAATGGAAGCACAATGGAGTAGTTTTTCTGACCATTGTATTTTGATATATTTTGATTTTGTGAATACACAAAGATATTGATATACTAAGCATCAAGTGGTACAGACAATATCAAAGGATAAATATAAATTTAAATCCAAGATATGACAGGGGGAAATGTTTTCTTCTTTATTATTTGTAAAGTTTATAATGTAGAACAAATGATACTAACAAATACTAATAGTAACAAATGATTTCCATATGATTTGTATATATTCTAAACCAAATAACAGATCATGTACTATGTCTAAAGTTGTGAGTCATAGGTAATGGATCTGTATGTCATGGAAGATGAATGACATTTTCTGGCATCAGCGTGTTAAGTCTGATCACACTGAGTTAGTAAAACCATCCAAAGTCATCATTAATGCTGTCACTGCCATAAAGTTTTCACTGAGTCGCTAGTTTTTTGGGGTTTTTTTTATTATTTTTTTTTATCTGGGCCCTGTTAATCAGGAACACTGGTAGATTTATGGTTGGTTGTTTTATCCAAAATTTTAAGATGAAAACAGATACATCTCTATCAATCACTGCTGTTGCTGCTGTGCAGGAATCCAGACAGGGTTTTTGTCTGTTTTACTGAGAGTAGGAAAGGAATGTTCCATATGATATTCAAATAAAGAAAAAAAAATAAGATGAAGCAGGGGGACACAAGTGAGTGCTAGAGAAATGGACAGGGCTTTAAGAATAATCCACCATCTGTGTCAAGTACAGATGAAACCAGATGCTTGGACTTTCCTACTAGACAGGATCACCAAGACAGTGGCAGGTGTTTTCCATTTTGGCTTCAGTGAACCAAACACTAGGGTAACATATGATAAACATTACAGGGCTGCTCATGCGTACTTAATGAGCATTAAGGTTGAGACCATTTAAGACAGACAGTCAGTGGCAATTATCACTAATTAGGGCTAATAACATGTGGTGAAAGCACTACTATCAAAAATTACAAATAGCAATGGAGCATTAAGTGAGACATATGATCATGTTAGTTTGGATTTTTTTGTTCTGCTTACCTAATTTTTCCTGTCTCTTCCTAGCACTTGGTTTTGTGATAAACTGCCATGTTCCCGCTGTGTTATTTGTACTTTGAGTTTTCAACCATAATTCACTTGTGAATCCTCACACACTTCATTCAGTATATCCATCCAGTGCTGCAGTAGCTATGAACATCTGCGGTCAAACTTCACCAATCAACATTACAGTTTCTTATAAACCATACAATCTGGAAATAGAAGCGCACCACTTTGTTTTCTATTGTGCCTTGGAATATTAGGACAAGGAAAACTGGACCAGCTTAGGAAGTTTTAGGAAGGTTCTTTTGGGAGCCTCAAATTAGGCTGTCAGTAACTTCTGGAAAAAAGATCTAAGCTCTGTGGAACGTTTGGAGATAATGTTCCATGGCTTGGCAGTGCACATAATTAATAAGAGCTATACCCATATATTATTTCATGAACCTTCAAAAAGCACTGTTTGTTCCTTTTCCTTTTTTAAACTTTGAGATAGCTGGAAAATAAGATACTGTACAAATGCACCTAGGAAGCACGAAAAGGATGGACATTTACTCTAATATGAGAAGGACACTTTTAAAGGGACCAACAGTTTCTATGGTTTATTGTAAAATTATTTCTTTCTTTGGCCTACAAGCTTCACAATCTATCACACACTTTTGATTTGATTTGATATATATCAAGTTTATTCACAAAAATCATCTAATACATTCACATTCACATACACCCAAGAAGAAGAAAAAACTCACAAATGATTCATATATTTATGGAACGTTATTTATTTCTCCACACTGCTATCATGAGTTTTAAAATCCACTGTCAGTTTGGTGAAATTTTGTTCTTCACTCTGACCAGGAACAAAAAAAAATCTGAAAAATAGTCTTGTGAGCCCAAAGGTCTCTGTGTTCAGCTCTGTCCATTCATTTTCTGTACCACTTATCCTACACAGGGTCATGGGTAGCCTGGCGCCTATCAGAGGGGACTCAGGGCACAAGGCAGGGGACACCCTGGATGGGGTGCCAATCCATCACATGGCACAATTGCACACACATTCTTACACTATGTAAAATTTAGAGATACCAATCAACACATGTCTTTGGACTGGGAGGAAACCCCCGAAGCATGAGAGAACATGGAAACTCCACGCACACATGGCAGAGGGTGGGTATCAAACCCCCAACCTCGGAAGTACGAGACAAACGTGAGGAAAGTGCGACTGAGAACATTCTTCTCATCTACAGTATATCTACATGTTGTTACAATTTAGATTTTTTATTACCCATTGCTTTTTAGAGTATATACAAAGGCCTGTTCTGTCCAAACACAACTGTTATCTTGATAAAAATCATGTGGAGGAAGTACACTGATCAGACTATCTTTACACAGGTCTTGGCAAATGGGAGCAAGAGGAAACATTATGTGAGCCTTAACTTGAGGCTTCTCGGGTCATACAATATTTCCTGATTTGCATGACTGTGCGAATTCATTGTATACAGTGTTTTTTGGGTTTTGGTTTGTGTTTTTTTTTTTAAAGCTGGGGCTATGTGTCAAAACATGAAAAATGCTAACAAAACCTGGTCGTCATCTTATTCTATTTTAACTAAATGGAGAAAATAAAATGAAAACCTTTTGAGTTTGTGTTTTTATAACTTAAATTAGCACCGTGACTGATAGGCCTGTAAAAGTGTCAGCATGCTAATTCATTCAGAGAGAAAAATAAATAAGGGATTTCCTTAATGCATAATCACTTGTGAACGGCTGCACATATGTTTCCTAAAGCTTCAAGGTTCTGGCAGGAATCCTGACATCAGAAGAATTTTAAGAGCATTTGATATACCTCCCCAGGGCTCGTGATGAATCTGATATCATGCCAAGTGTGTCTCTATATTTTAGAGTTAAACATACATATGTGTTTATATAAGATTTCCACTGTTGCTTGTTAAAATCATAACAGAACTGTCTGGTTAGTATGTGTGGTGAGAACAGCACCTCTCATAGTGTATCACAGATCCAGCCGTTGTAGGCTAATTGCAGGGTGAGACTGGTGCACAGACCACACTGCTGCATAAGTGGTACTAATCATAACCAAGACTGTAAGGGGAAAGAAGGAATAGCTTTTATTAACTGCAATAAAATATATTTAACCAGCTTTGCCAAGACTTACCATCATAGTAGAGGTATATTATTTTGGTTTCCATTATACACATCAAGGGCAGTTTCCTCCTACAAAATGCTACAGATATCATGCAGAAAATGGGCCATCATAACTATACATCGTCATGAACAGAGAAGACAAAACAAAGAAAGTGATAGTAGTCGTGTTTAGTGGAAGCATCAGAATGGTGTAAAGAAAAAGTTAGTATATAGAGATATAGGCACAAAGTTATAAGAATAGAGCTGACAACAGATGATGGAGAGTGTTGAGAATGTGAATGGCATAAAACATGAGGGGAGTGAAATGAGGTATGGGGGTATGGGGGTAATGTGGAGCCTTACTTAATGCGGGCCTAATTATGCTATCCATTGAGGACAACTATAATCCACAGTTAACCCACTACTGCAGGCAGATGGCTGTAACTCAGTCACAATGGGGAGTCACATGGAGGCTACTTTTGTCCATGACTCCAGCGAGGAAACAGGGATGGGTGATATTGTAAAAACATGGCCTGTTAGAAAGAATGTGCTGACACCACAGTAAAAGCCCACATTCATTTTCTAGTACCATCTGTGAACATAGCCCGCCTTCTTTGGTGCTTTTCATCATTCGTCCTTCCCTGTTTATGAACATTTGTGCCTGAATAGAGAAAGTTGTTAGTTCAAGCCTTTGATTCATTAATAGATTTCTGCCATGTGTCTAATGTTATTATGGTTCATTCACTATATTCAAAACTATTAGCATGAAACATGCAATAGTTCATCAACCACTGTATGAATCCTATTCAAATGGAAATAAGGAATTAGATAAACTTATCTCGAGGATATATAAAAAATATATAGATGTTAGTAGGAAACAAAGGACTTTACAGATGTTCCCATGATTAACATTACAACAAACAGAGAAACAAATACTACATTTCCAAAGTGAACTATTGACCAAATAGAAATTATGTATACATAATAAGCACATGGCTCAGAACAAGAAATTATCTTCAGATTATCCTTCCAGGATTTTGCGATCACAGAGATTCATTCAAAATCAAGCAAACCTTACAATATTCAGAGGAGATTGCCATTTTTCAAAATGACCACAGATGCCATGGGACGTCATCACAACCCGCATTCAGTCAAAGCACTCTTCGATTCACTTGCATCGAACATGAGTACAGCTAAAAGGTCTCATTTACCAACAAACATCACTATGAAAGACAATTCAAAACAATTTCACAAGTAGTTTTCTTTTTTAAAAAGCTGCAGCAAAATCAAGCACTTTTATCCGTAACAATGACAAATCCTGTATGGATTGTTTAATAATAATAATAATAATAATAATAATAATACATTTTTAGAGCCCCGAATAGATGACTTCTTGTGTTTAAGTCTGACTTAAAAGAACAAATGGCTGACCAAAGTTAAGCAGGATGACAAAAAGGTCATGCCCCATTTTCATGTCCCATGCTCCTTTGTTAACATGATTTGTATGGATTCTACCCTGTAAAGGGTGTACCCCACCTTGTGCCCCATGCTCCCTAGGATAAGCTCCAGGTTACTCACAACTCTGTAGTATAAGCAGTATAGAAAATGGATAGATGGATGCTTCATACATATGATAGGAAGGTTTTGTTCTCTTGTGTCAAAGATTAAAGTTCTTGGATATGTTTTATTTTAAAAGTCTTCAGTTCACACCACCTGGAATCTATAATAGTCTTTATGTCTGTCAGAGTACCGACATATCAGTGAGTTTTCACTGGTGGTTTATGTAACTATGTGGAACTCTGAACATATCACTGAAGTATGGAAAATCTTATCACTTTGTCATATCTCTTTTCCACAACATTCACTGCCCAGACTAATGCCTTGTATTACCTCATGAGACAATACACTACACAAAGCAGAGCTTTACATGCACTCCAGGGAGACCAGAAGAATTTTTGGAAGGAGTGTGTAGTCCAGAGATTCTTGTAAGCCAAAAGAAATAATTCAACAATTTTGTATATTTTCTGTAAAAAGGTAGTCATTGGGCTTTCTCTATGTGAACTGAGTCAGCCCACAAAACCAATTATGGCATTTTTATGAGAGGCAAAGTTCCACTAGTTATAAATAACTCTAAAAAAGATTAGGTTTAGAAAGACCTAAGCTTAGAAGCATGTCTCCTTATGGAATTCATTGCGTGAGAGAGTGTGCAGATGAACAGCAAGTCTGTCTACTCAGCAGGATATTGCAGAGGCTTTGTGAGTTTGCCATCCTGATTGGGCAGTTTACATATTTGAACTAGACTGCATTTGTGATGGCGCTTAAGTGAAAACACTTGGTCAGCAAATAAGTCCTAAATGTCAGGTCATAGAACCAAGATGCAAAAACTGAGTGTGTTGAAATATATATGTGGGCATGAATTACTGTCATTATGAAAGCCAACTTCCAACTGAACCATGTCCAGTGAAAACTCATAAGTGAGATTCACATCATGGGAAATCCCAGAAGCCTGTCAACAGCTATTCTTGGACGTCCCACTTTCTTTTTCACACTTAGGTCACCCTTGCCTGGCACCAAAATCCATACTCCTGCCTTTTTTATTCTCTGTGTTATACTGCTGCTGTACTGAGAAATATAGACCACGTTTAGCCCAACCGTTTTTACCCCACATAGTCTGTGTCTATTCAGGATACTTCCTTACTAATAGCCAGACAAGGAAGAGAAAGATGTTGAACACAAAAGGCTTTAATGAATATTTCATGACATGAGATGACAGTAATATATTTCTGTGTCTACCTCAGGGCTGAAGTAGTGATGCAATGCAATGTCAAGGTTGAAACCAGGATAAAAGCGTGTGTTATTTTTCCATCTACAGGTCTACTTCTGACAGTTTGAGCTGTGACTGAGAAGATTCAGGAATCTTCTTAGGTTTTTTTTATGTGGAAAAACAAATACTGCATTGGTGTAGAACTCATTGTATATTTCTAATATTTAGTCACTGAAAGGACAGAGTTCATTTCTAACTACAGTGAGGGGAAAAAGGTATTTGATCCCCTGCTGATTTTGTACGTTTGCCTACTGACAAGGAAATGATCAGTCTATAATTTTAATGGTAGGTTTATTTGAACAGTGAGAGACAGAATAACAACAAGAAAATCCAGAA
>JAOUWY010000078.1:15039320-15050650 GCA_025728095.1 Prietella phreatophila | reverse complement strand
ACAGTGAGGAATCAGCCCAGAACTACATGGGAGGATCTTGTCAATGATCTCAAGGCAGCTGGGACCATAGTCACCAAGAAAACAGTTGGTAACACACTATGCAGTGAAGGACTGAAATCCTGCAGCACCCGCAAGGTCCGCTGCTCAAGAAAGCACATATGCATAGCCTCGAAACCTTAATGACTTGGAGATGATCTGCAAAGAGGAGTGGGACAAAATCCCTCCTGAGATGTGTGCAAACCTGTTGGCCAACTACAAGAAACGTCTGACCTCTGTGATTGCCAACAAGGGTTTTGCCACCAACTACTAAGTCATGTTTTGCAGAGGGGGTCAAATACTTATTTCCCCTCATTAAAATGCAGATCAATTCATAACATTTTTGACATGCGTTTTTCTGGATTTTTTGGTTGCTATTCTGTCTCTCACTGTTCAAATAAATCTACCATTAAAATTATAGACTGATCATTTCTTTGTCAGTGGGCAAACATACAAAATCCACAGGGGATCAAATACTTTTTTCCCCTCACTGTATATGTAGCACAGAGTAGCTATCATACTCACTGAGATAACAATATATTAAACACCCCATGATATTCTTTTAAACTGACAAGTGCTACAGTTAACAGGAAACATGGCATGCATGACCAGATATATACCAAGGTCTTCATGTATGTGTTTCTTAAACAACACAGCATTTTTCTATAATTAAGCAAATAAAATATAGTAAAAACCTAGCCAATAATTAACCTTTTTTATGTTTCACTTATTTCTGAAAAACTTGATTGATTGATGATATAAAGTCTGAATAATAACTACCGAGTGTTCATACTGAATAATCTCAGGATTTGAACAATATCTATTTCATCACAACCTTTTACCATATAGATACAGATCTATGTTTCTGTTCCTGTACTGGGTTAGAAAACTTGACTGTGAGCTTATGCTTGTCTTAACTCTACAAAAAAACTTTTACTGCCCCCAGATGGAATATAAAAAATACTACAGTTATCAGTGAAGGCCATATAATACTTTGGAAAAGTAGTGCAATAAACTTAAATGAGAGGTTTTCTGCTGATGGTACTTTTCTTTATATTCCGCACTCCCTACAGTGTGTTTAGGAGCCATTGTTCTACATACTGTAATTTCAGAAGAGGGTTGAGGCCTCCATTCAGTTTCCCGAACACTCCTATGAAACTCACTAACCGAAAAACAACCATGTTCCATAGCCCAACCTAAGCTAAACACCAAACATCCGATTGATGAGGTCATATCCCTGTGGACCAAGCACTACTCCCATTCTTTTCACATATGTTGCACAGTGTCTCTGTTTAAAAGCTTAAGAAGGATCAGTCACCCTGGAACCAGACAGGGAGTAACTGGTTCATAGTCTCTTAACTCCCTTCAACCACTGGCCAGTCGTAGAAAGGTAAATAGATTTTTATAAAGTCGGGATAAACATTGTATTACAGGTCTAATCTTGGGTCACCGGCCAACACTGTTTGCTCAGAGGACAATTTTAAGTGAAGAAATTCCTAATATAATCAGACTATTAAAGTAATTATTTTCGTAGAATTTTTTTTGTAGTTTCTGATACAGGAACTGAAGTTGTGTAGTTCTAATGTGGATCAAAGTGAATGCAGTCAAAGGTTATTCTATATGAGGAAGTAATATGTTTCTTCATAGTGCCAGTTTCTGCCTCCCATTTAAGTGAGCAGTCTTTACATGACACAAGTTAATTTGCCATTATCCTTAAGGTCAGTGTTATTTATGTATATGTGAGTTATCAATAACTCACTCAATATACATTATCAGCAGTTTTATTTTCAAAGAAACCAGATACAAGTTTAAATAGCTGTCTAATTATAGTGGTTACTTTGTCTAAACACTGTATATTTTGTGTAGTTTACTAATTTATCCTCAAGATGGCAGTCATGTCAAAACTTTGAGTAAAACTTTAAGGCGATTAAATGCATCGTCTTGCTGGAAGTGAGACGTGTCATCCTGGTGATAGCCAATGGAAACCAGTGTTAAATAACTCGTTAATGTTATTTTTGATGACAGAGTAAATATCCTGTCAGGCAAATTATTCCTGGTTGCTTGTAGGGAAAGAAAGTGAGTAAAGAGAGAGCGAATAAACTGAGTCTCAATAAACATCACAGTTTCAACAACTGTAGAACAGCACTCTTCCATGAATGACTTAAAAAAATTTCAAACTTTCTAACTTAATTTCCATTACAGTCTATTGTCTACATCAGTTGATCGAGCCTGTTTTGAGACACAGTTGACACCAGGGGGCTGGTTAATCCAGGATTTCATTAACACTGCTGATGATCCAGGAAAATAAATCTACTTTCCTAGAGATAACTGATCCTGCAAGCAAACAGACTGATTGGTTAGCTAGCAATAGGTCAGCACATATGATTGGTGTACCTTAATGTAACATTCCTGATTGGCTGCAAGAGATTGGCTTGATGAGATAAGACTAGGCTTAACTCGTGTAAAATAGTTGGGTATGTGCCCACATTTGTGTATGTGATCCTCAACACAGAGCAATCTTCTTGTTATGTTGGCTAAAGGGCTGATAGAGCTGATGAGGGAAAAAAATTAATATGATGCTACTTGTGTTAGGCCTTGGGAAAATACAGCTGTTGTAAGGAATGCAGCTGGACTTGACATGCCCAAAATTATGAGCAAACATTTAATGCAATAACTCACTAGACAGTGTCTAGTCAGTCTTTACAACACTAGTATAAGAAATGATGCACTGGGTCATAGTACAAAAAGTCAATTGAAGTTACCTTATTACAATCATTAGCATTGACAAACCATTTAAACAATATAAAGAAGTCCTATGTGCAAAATAATTAACCAGTTTTTCACCAAGTTTTTATATCAATTACCATAAATTCTGTCCTTAATGCATGCTATATGAAAAGGTTCTATGAGTTATTGAAATGTTAAACATATCCAGATGCAAGTTAAAAATTTAATCTTTAACTTACGATAACATTTTATTTAGCTAAAAAAATTTATTATGGAAGCCAGGGTTAGGGTTAAGTACATCACACAATTCCACTGTGTGATGTACTACCAAAAAGGTTCAGATCTCAGTAATGAATAGTGTTGTTGTTCTTATTAACTTTTATATGTTTTATTTTTCTGTGGACTGTGATTTTATGTACAGCACTTTGAGAAGCTGCTTTTAAAGGCACTTTATAAAATAGAGTTGTTTATTATTATTATTATTATTATTATTATTAAAATGACTGTCATTTACATTTATTCATTTAAATTTATTCACTTAGCAGACGCGTTTATCCAAAGCGACTTACAAATGAGAAAAATACAAGCAAATTGTCATACTGAGTGCATATAACATGAATACTGTGATTCCTCTTCTTGTATCAAAATTTGCCTATTACCCAAAGACAATTAATATTTAACATAGAAACAGATATTCACATACATTAACCAGTTGAAGGATGAAAGTAAGACACCGGGCCCGTGAGTGAGGAGAGGCAAGGGTCCAAATTTATTGTTGCAGGAGATCACACAGTTGAGACGTCCCAAGGATGATCTAAAAAAAAAAAACAGAGCTGAAGCTCTTCTATTTATACAGTTTTCTTGGGGTCAGGATGACCCAGACACCAATATGTTTTAGAAAGAGCCTTCCCCGAACACCATTAGGTTTTCGAAAGAGCTTTCCCATAATACCAATAGGTACGAGACTCAACATTTCGGAGAGACCTTGGTCTCATGGATGGTTATCTCACAGGTGCAACTTGGCTTAACTACCCTTATAAACGATCTGTCTTTGTTCTTTCTTAAAAATTAAGGCCATCGTCTGTGTTACTCCTGATTTTTCCTCGTGAGAAAAGAATCCTCCACACCTTCAAGTGCATTATGAGTGAGTTTCTTTCACATTTTTCTGTATTTCTGATTTATAATGCTTATTTCCTTTAATATTTGCTCTACATTTCTGTTTTACATCTGGTTATACTGCTTGCAAGTATTTAACCCCTTTTTCTGTACTCCATACTTCACAATATCATTATAATATCCTTATAATGCTTATATTATCCTTATAATTTCCTAATACTCCTTTTATTATTCTTATAATGTTCTGTTTTCCTTCTGTATGTGTGTGCGTGGCAGCATAGGCCTCTGTGTGTGTGTGTGTGTGTGTGTGTCTCTTAGTTTACCCTCTACCTACGCTCTGAGGCCTGCCGCACTAGTCAAATACAGTACATGTATGGTTTGTGCCTTGCTTATCTGTGTGTGTTGTGTCTTAGGCGAACATCAGCCAGTGAATTTTTAATAAAATTACATACTACTCATACTGCTTCCTGGGATAGGATTCAGGTTCCCCGCGACCCTGAAGAAGGAATAAGCGGTAGAATATGGATGGATGGGTGTACTACTCATACTAGGTCTCCCTCGTTTCCATTATTTCATGTATATTTTATATACAACAATCTCTAAACAGAAGGTATTAAGTTGTACCTTTCTTGATACACACACTTTTCCTTGGAAGCAGTGAGTGTTTGTACACTCATTGCTTCCAAGGAAAAATCTGTGCATCAAGAAATACAGTGTTTGTACTTAATGTTTGAGTCCCCAGCCCTTCCCAGCACATTGTTTAGCTGATGAGTTGAATCAGATGTGATGTGAGGAGTGAAAACACCTAAACTGTACTCCTGTGTACTCCAGCACCTCAGTCCATGAGCAACAATCTGAAGAGAACCTTGAGTAGGATGAAGTGGCAGAGAGGCCCCGATGGAGGGCGCCCTGTAGCTGCAGAGGTGGCCTGTGTATTCGCATGACTCGTAGCGTGTGTGTACAAGTGTGTGAAAATTGACTGTATGTTGATAACAATCTAACGCCGGACACCGGGAGATCAGAGTTTGTGACCGCAAGTCCCAAATTTGATTCCCATCAAATGCTATTGAAGTTAACAATGTCGTATGTAACTTTCGCGACGGTCCCTTAATTTCCGCGAACATCGAACATCCGACCAACTTTATTTCAGTCAGAAACGCCGAGGAGTAACAGCTCTGCCCGTGGAAGCCCGAGTCTCTCTCTGAACAAGCGCAGTTTTCTAATGACGCACCGGGACCAGAAGACCTGTAGATAAAAGGTTCGTCAGCGGAACTTGTCAAGGACTTCGGCTAAAGAAACCCCACAAAAAGAAGGGGACATTCTCGGGAATCGTAATATGAAAAAGGAGCAGGTCGAAACATTAGGTTTTGTCCCTCAAAAAGACATTGTCTACAACAAACTCCTTCCTTATGCAGAGAAACTAGACGCCGAATCCAATGACATTTTGTCCAGAATCAAAGGGAACTTGGGTCGCGCTATCCAGCTCCGAGAGTTATGGCCCGGAGTTCTGTTTTGGACGAGGAAACTCTCAACGTGAGTACAAACTACTCACATCATCGCCCAAGAAATACTCGTGTCCTTCAGTAGCTCTCAGACTTCATACTCCGAGAGAGAGAATCAGAACCGTTGAGCCTAGTTCTGTCTGAGGCGAAAGAAAGATTGCCGCTAGCTACAAGCTAACGTTAGCTAGCACACGGCTAGTCCGCTAAGTCTGCTACTCCTGAGTCACTCAGCTGCTAAACCGCCTCGCAGTGAGAGTTATAGCGAAGTGATATCAGGAAAGTAAAGAAATGAACTCAACTATATATGTACTATTTGTTTCGTGTTAGCAGCTCACACGTTGTCTGTGGTGTCGTGTAATCAGGGAATTGGCTTCAGCTGCTACAGTTTGCCAGTCATGGCTAATTCCATCCACAGGCTGAGGTTTTCTCAGTGGTCTTCCCAGAGAGAAGACCACCACAGCCGTCACAGTGGGAGAAAGTCCGGGGTTTTCATCTCTTGTAGTATTTATAGGTGTCGGTCTTTATGTGGAACAGGGGGCCCGGGCCCCTCTCGAAGGTATTTCAGGAAGAAATGGACGTTAACGTTTATTTGTTTCCGTATATATTACCATTCCTATTTCCACCCCACATGCACAGTGACCTCCCCCACGTGTTAAACCTCACTCGCACAGACCGGACCATGGACTACAGGCGTTTTTCACTTTTAAGTTTGAATGATCAAGATCAAGATTTGCACCATGTTTTATGCCTTATTGTATTGCTTTCTAATTTTAGCTAAGCGTTAAAGTTCAAAGTTTTGCGCAGGGTCTGTTGTATTTTTATGATGTACTCTGAGGATAGTGGAGAGTCCTACGTTGTCTGCAAATTACTGTTTCTGTACAGAGGCCGATAAACATCCTGTTTAGATCAGATGTGGCCAAGTGGCTGGCTATCTTAAGAAAGTGTACTAGTAATTGCATGTTTAGTCAATTCGTACACAATATTAACTTTGCTGTGTCCGAGTTTAGTTTGGACAGAGGTCTGGCTGTCCGTAATCAATGGTTTGTTCTATATGTGTATGACGTGTTTATAAATTGTGCTTTCTGTCACTTGACACTAACGTCTCTTGTTGTACGTGGACAGGTACCTTCGTCTTAATGGGAGAAAGTTCAGTAAAGAGGACCATGTGCTCTTCGTTAAGCTCTTGTATGAGCTGGTCACCATCCCTGAGCTGGAAATCAGCATGTTGCAGGGCTTTGCTCGACTCCTCATCAACTTACTCAAGTATGCACCATGTTGCAGCAATGAAAAGAACATCTAATACTTTCTTCTTTCTTTTCTGTATTGAGTGTATTTATGGTGCTAAACCTGTTCTCTTTTCAAATAGAAAAAAAGACCTGCTCTCACAGGATGATCTCGAGTTGCCTTGGAGGCCCTTGTATGAGCTCTACGAGAAGATCCTTTACTCTAAAACCGAACATCTTGGTCTCAACTGGTTTCCAAAGTAGGTCCCTCACTCTGGTTCTTGTCATCCAATGCCCGCTGAAGAATATAACCTCCTGTGGAAAAATTCCTTATAGATGTTACATGTCATGACAAATGTTTGTTTGTTCTGCACCTGCATAAGAGAGAGAGTCCGAGCTAGAGCTGACTGTTTAAGTGGGTCAGCCTGCTGGATAAAATGAAGTCATGGGGAAAAGCTCCTGAATGCTGTGCATGCTTCATAGAAGTCACAGGCCCTGCTCAGTACATGGTGGCTTGTTGATATATTTGAAATGTAAAGTTTTGGACGTTTTAAGCAATCACATGCTCCTTAATGTCAGAATATCAAGTAAGCCTAACACATGACACGGCTATTTTTAGAAGGTCCCATGAAATGGTGATTGCTGTGTAAGATATCAGTTGATGTTGTGTTTAGTGTTGGCTTATGCCTCTTTCCTTTTTTCACATTCAGTTATCAAGCAGAAGCCTCCCCTAAACAAAAAATGCTTAATTTTGTGCGCAAGCGGTAAGCACAGCCGTGTTTTTTACATGTTGGATTGTATTTTTAATGGGAACCTCTGGGGGCTATTTGCATGCATTTGAAAATTGGACCAAATTCAGAAAATAAAATGTTCCAACACAGCCTACATTACACAGTGTTTTTACTCACATTACTGTACATGCAGTCCTGAAACGAATAAGCTTCAGCCTTGTAGTGTTGTATAAGACCAGAATTTGATTGACCAAGATGTCACTTTAAAACACTTAGGCAAAATTATATTTTAAGATTCCACTGTAACGTAGATCCGCCTTGCTAAGTGTTCATGTAAAGAGCACTGTTTGGAACCATTTTTGGTATAGCAGCAAACAGTAATTCCTGTCTCAGATATCTCATTGCTGTTTTCTGCTCATTGACTCAAGCTGAATGGGCCTCTGTCTCATCACTGTCTCATGGGTCTTGTGCCAGACAAATATCTGAACGATTAGTGATTCATTTAAAAAGCCATGCTCACTAATCCTTCTGCACAAAAGAGGTAATGGCGCTTCAATCACTGCTGATGTGGTGTTTTTTTTTCTTCTTGTTCAAATGCTGTTTAAATTTTTGCTCGGTAAAATACAGTGATGTTACTTGTTGGAAAAGGTCACGTTCATATTGCCAGTTTTTCCTTTGGTGTCTATTATCAGTAAGCATTCTATTTTAAACCCCTCCACCTTGTCATGTTGGCATTATGAGTGTACAGAGTGTGCCTCCTGGTGTTTTTTGAATGGGGTATGAGGTGTGTATTGGGAAGGATATCAACAGTCCTGACTATACTTACATTTCCTATTAAATCACATGCTATAAGGCACATGATCGAAGATACTATATTTAACAAACTGTTACTGAGCTATGTTGATTCACTGACTACGTTTACATGGACAGCATTAATCTAATTATTGACCTTACTTTGATTAAGATAATAATGTGATTAAGGTGTTTACATCAGTTGCTTTTAGAATACTCCTGTTATGTTCCCGTTTTACATGTTCTAGATCATAATTAGATTAACAGCCCGCGTCATTACGTCGCCACCCCACGCCCTCCGACGTCACACCAGAATTTCACGTATTGACATACATTTCATCTTCGTTATGGGTATACAGTTTTGGGTGTTATTTAATTTTTTTACGAACGCTTTAAGTGCAGTAATTTATTTGTCATTCTATACGTGCTAATAGACAACCGCTTGAAGCCGTGGGAGTGTTCCAAATCGGGTAGTTACTGTCTACATAGTAGCCGAGATAAATGTATTTTTCCCCAGCGCAGGCCTATAGTAGGAAAGCATGCGATTTGGGACAAGGCCGAACTCTCTTGTTTGCCGCAAAGCGGGTTGCGCCGCCGTGTGTGATCGTGTCCTGTCGCAAAATGCGGAGAAAACTCATGACGTTCATAATGTGATTGTGTTTACATGTCTGTAATACACGTCCATGCGACTAAAAGAGGAGTACTCCACCTATCTTAATTCGATTATTGCTTACTTCGATTATGACCTTAGTTAGATTAAGGTAAGTACAAATGACTGTTTACATGGTAGTTTCTTAATTAGAGTATGGTCTTAATAAGATTAAGAGTGGATTATTGTCCATGTAAATGCAGCTAATGTATAGCAGAAGATCCATGTCCTCTCAAATAGTTTAATAAAGAAAGTGATCTTCAGTAAATGGAGTGCATGGTTTAATTAGCAGTGTAAAGTCATTTTAGGATTCCGTGTCAGTGGAGGATCAGATTAGTAGGTGTTTATCCTTTCTTATAGAGCTTCGTTATATACTGTCGAAATGTAAATAAATCTCATAATTTTGGTATCCCTCTTGAAATTTTAGTTAACTTTGTGGCTCAAAACCTTTCAGTTTAGATTCCAACAAAATAGCATAATTGCTGCTTTGCACGTAATCTTGTTGCATCCTATGTCTTTATTGTAATGTCTCTTAACGGTTGTTTTAGTGTCATTTCCAAATTACATTAATTCATTTTTTGAATTTTCCTGCATACTCCTTTCCACTTCTCCCTCGGTAGCTCTGTGGAGAATGTGCTGAAGACACTGGTGAAGAGTTGCCGATTGTGAGTACATTACAATTCCCTTGTTAGCTGTCATAGTGTAATGTTATCCTTTTAAAGTCTTGAATGTTTGACCTGTTCACAATGTGATAATCAGATTTTCCTTCTGCTGTTGAAAAAGTAATGTAATCAAGGCATTGTTGGGGGAGCCAGTAATGGTGTGTTCACTATGACCTTGGTTCTTAAACTGGGGGGGTTATGGCCCCCCATTATAAAAAAAATTTACCTGTATGTACGGATGTTGGGATTGTCAACCTTTGAACTATGATGTACAAAAAAAAAGTGAAATATAGGTTTTTACATAGAGACCATAGTCTCTTAGCTGAGGAAGTTAATACAACAGAGCCTAGTGTTTTATGGAACTAAACTGAGACTATCTGACTACTCTAGGGGGACTCAAAAAGTTTGAGAACCACTGCACTAGGAGATGATTACAGCTGTCTCTTAACACAGTGTTTCATTAATTTGTCTAATATTTCTAAGCAAATGTTTGTTTTGAAATAGTTAGTGTAAAAACCTAGAATAAAAGTCATTTGGCTTGTGTATGTGTACACAAGTATATATTTATATGTAGTTGGCATGCTCTGTGTGTGTGTAGGTATTTCCCTGAGTCAGCCACGCAGGAGATGTTGGATGAGTGGCGCCCGCTCCTTTGCCCATTTGATGTCACTATGCAGAAAGCCATCAGCTACTTTGAGCTATTTCTCCCCACCATCATGCCTCCAGAGCAGCACCACAAAGGCTTCAAGTAACAGTCCTTTACAGTCTATTAGTCTTTTACTGAGATGGATGGGCATGCATTTTCATTTAACAGTCTAGAAAATAAAATTGTACTTGTATAATAACCATTGGTTTCTCGGCTTACAGACTTCTGTGAACTTGACTTCTTATTGTTCCATACCCACTACTGTAAATTATGTTAATAGTATTTTATTAATATAGCTTGTTTGAAAATGAATAACATGCTGGATTTTAAGGAAAATGCTGCTATTTTTAGATCTACTTATCCCAACACAAATTGCTCATCTAAACGGTGCCAGAAAAAAATAAGTATGGAACATGTATTTTGTTGTGTTTAGGTTATGGTTTGATGAACTGATGTGTCTGTGGGTGTCTGTACAAAATCTACCTAGCTGGGAGGGGGTGAGTATTTGTATTTTAGCTATCGTTTTAAAACAGCAAGTTAATTTCAACACTGACTCTTTCTTTCTTTTTTTTCCCCCTCTCTATCTCTCTTTCTTGCGTCAGAATCTTGTGAATCTTTTTGCCCGGTTGGCCAATGACAACATTGGCTTTATAAACTGGGAACCTTATATCCCCAAGGTATTAAAGTGAATTCAGATTAAATCCAATTAAATTTTTAGACTCGTTGTATTGTTGAGGGTTTGTTCTAATGTTTTGTGTGTTGTGGGTAGATATTCACCAGGATTTTGCGAAGCTTCAACTTGCCTGTAGGCACAAGTCAGATGGTTGTTCCTAAGTACCTCACCAACTCTTATGACATTGGCCATGTTGTCCTCTGGATCTCTGCCATGCTGGTTAGTCACAGGATTGTATTATGCATCATTGTTCAGACTGTCTATTGTCTATGTATTGTGGAAGAGAATTGGTGGTTTTTACATTAATATTTCCTTCTTTGAATACATTATTTCCTTCTTCATTTGCCCTCTTGTTTCAGGGAGGTGTTCAGAATCAGGTCCAGAAGCAACTTAATGGCCTCTTCAACAGCATTGCCTCCTTCTACCACCCTTCCAACAATGGCCGCTGGCTGGTGAGAAATTGAACCTGATTCCATGTTCAGTTTAAGTCAGGGGTTGTCCAATCTTATCCGGAAAGGGCCGGTGTGGGTGCAGGTTTTCATTCCAACCAAGCAGAAGCCACACCTGAGTCTA
>JAOUWY010000078.1:15021514-15037478 GCA_025728095.1 Prietella phreatophila | reverse complement strand
CACAGATTAAATTCCACCGTATTAACGATTAGCCAAGAGTATGACGTGTGTGTCTGTGTGTGTGTGTTTGTTTGCCCCCTGCAGGACTTACCCTGCCATGGAGACCTTAACAGAACCACACCAGCTGACAGCCACTCTCAGCTGTATGATCGGCATGGCTCGCAGCCTGCTCAGTGGTGGGCGACACTACCCAGAAGGCCCTGCTCATGTGTTGCCACTGTTGATGAGGGCCCTGCCTGGCGTAGACCCCAATGATTTCAGCAAGTGCATGGTGTGTTTACAGATCCTAAAATAACTTGTACGTGTGGAACTTCATATAGCCCCTAGTACATATAAAAACAACTGGAAGTTCAGAGCAACAACTGCTCAATAAGTGCTTCTAACGTAGCGTTTGCCACAGACTTCACAGCTACCAGTTCTGTGTGACCAAGATGTCTGTAATGTTTTGAAAGTATCATGTGGACGTCATACCTGTAAACTGAGCTTTCACTGAAACCTTTGTTGATTGGATATTTCTGAACTATCATCACAATAACTGCCCTTTTGTTTTTTCTCTATATTTTAGATAACATTCCAATTCATTGCTACCTTTACTACCCTTGTGCCTTTGGTGGACTGCTCGTCTGCCCTCCATGAGCAGAATGACTTGACAGAGGTGAGGGTCACTAGTGTTTGTTGTGTTCATTACTAGAGGTCGACCAATAGTGGATTTTACCGATCGCAATAACTTAAGTAGGGCAGTACCTGCTGATGACCGATTAATCGACTGATGTTTTCATCAATTTTAAAAACTAACACTCAAAATAAATAACTTTTACAAAATAAACAGTACTGACTATCATGTAAATGTATTGTACTTTTTTAAAATGAAACATTAATATATGACCTATTAATACATAAATAATCAAACGGAGACATTAAAAATTAATTTAAAAAAAACTTAAAATAGCACATCAAAATTTGTCATTGTTAGTTTTTATGTCACCTCTAGAGGCTGCGCTGATGCAATATAATGGCGGACTTTTCTCAGGCACTCCTATACAGGGAAAAAAATATGGTTGTGGACTTTTGTCGATATTTGCAGCAATTGGTTATCGGCCGATTTAATCTGCAAAACTGATCAATCGGTTGACCTCTATTACTTATTTAAAATATGTTCTAGTTAGTGAAAAAGCATGGATTATAATCAAATGTATTTCTTCTCTAGATGGAGAGAGAATTGTGTTCAGCCTCGGCTGAGTTTGAGGACTTTGTCTTGCAGTTTATGGATAGGTAACTAAGTAATTGTGTGGGAGCGCTAATTCCACATGATACTTTTCCTTTGTTTAAAATATCTTGGTGTGTGCCTATTTAAAAAAAACGCAATATACCGTCATTTATATGGTGTTTTTGTATATCAAAAATGTGACATTTACTGGTGCATGCAGGTGTTTTGCACTGATTGAGAGCAGTACTTTAGAACAGACACGAGAAGAGACCGAGACAGAAAAAATGACTCACCTGGAGAGTCTAGTGGAGCTCGGCCTGTCCTCCACCTTCAGCACCATCCTCACTCAGTGCTCCATGGAAATATTCAAGGTTTGTGCTTCACCTACCTGGTCACTGTCTCAGTGGTCTTTAGTCATGTTTAAACTTTGTACATGGACATGTTTCCTGCTTTCCTTGCAATTACATTCTAACTTTTGTGTGTTGTGTTGGTGCTATTTTTAAACAGGTGGCTCTTGAGAAAGTCTTTAATTTTGCCACTACCAACATCTTTGAGACACGTGTGGCAGGTCGAATGGTAGCAGACATGTGCAGAGCAGCAGCTAAGGTATGAGTTCAGACCTGTATATAGTTCAAGGAAATAAGTGTATACAATAGCAGTTTAACACTTTCGCTCTCTTACTTAGTGTCATCCGGCTGAGTCTCTGAAACTGTTTGTGCCCCACTGCTGCAGTGCTATCAGTCACATCACTGCTAGTATGTACAGCAGATCAGTCTGAGCTTTGTCCCATTACCTGTATGTGGCTGAGCAACTGTGCAGTATGGGTTTTTGTTTTGTTTTCTAGATGAGGATGTTTTGAATGAAGAGGAGCTGGATAAGGAGCTGCTGTGGAACCTTCAGCTGCTTTCTGAGGTGTGGAAGCCTGGTGTCTATAAAACTAAAACCAATATGACATCCAAAGTTAGAATGAAAAGTGTCTATTTCCTCGTCACCTAGGTGACCCGTGTGGATGGAGAAAAGCTGCTGCCATACCGTACAGAGTTGGTGCAGATAATGCAGCTGACCCTTCGGCTACGCTGTAAGCAGGGCTACAGTCTGGCCTGCAACCTGCTGCATCACGTCCTTCGCTCCATGGCCCTCACCTACCCCACAGATTACTGCAGTGTGCCTGGCGGCTTCAACAGACCACTGAGCGAGTATCTACCCATTAAGGTACTGTTACTGTTGGAAGAAGATCAGGGGTTATGTTTTCAGGTTGTCCCTCCATCTGAGATGATTGGTAATGCGATATCCCAAGAAAGAGCAGTAGAGTTTTGATGGGATTTATATGGAATTATTGTAACAAGTGGGTGAACTGATTATGTTTGGGATTTGATCAAAAGGATCAAGGTTACAGCAAGGTCAAATGCCAGAAATAGTTTTTCTTTAATAACGTCCTTCCTGTTTAGAGTCGTTTTTACAGTATTTCTAGCATACTAATTAATAAAAAGAAGGACTACAGTTATTATTGTCAAATATTTTATTGTACAACTTTTGAACATGTTTTTAAATATAAAAACAGAAATAAATAATAGCAATACTATAAAAACAAGGAATACTAATCAAATAAAACAAAAGAAATTATAATACCGATTGTTATAAAGGGGAACATTTTGACATTAGCTACGGACCATTATTAAAGAAACATTTCAGAAGTTGTTGGCAAAGGTTACAAAATCCTTAGGATTACCTTTTGATCTTTTTCTGAAGCCATGACGTGTTTTTTCTTTCTTCTAAAAATATAATATATGGTCAAATGGTTGTGTACACCTGACCATCACACCCATATCTGCTTTATGAACATCACATTCCAGATTTAGACACAAGTGCATTATAAAATTTAGACGCTGATGCCAGGTGAGGAGGCCTGGGCCGCAGTCAGCTTTCCAGCTCATTGCAAATGTGGTCAGTTGGGTTGAGGTCAGGGCTCTGTGCAGGACACTGGAGTTCTTCCACTCCACCCTTGGTAAACCATGTTTTCATGTGCATATGGGCATCATCATGCTGGAACAGGTTTGGGCCTCCCGAGTTCCAGGGAGTAGAAACTGTAATGCTACTGCATACAATGACATCCTATACAATTGTGTGCTTCCAACTTTGTGGCAACAGTTTGGGGAAGAACCATGTATGGGTGTGATGGTCAGGTTCAAAATATCTGTGAGGGTATCACATGCAGAGAAAAAGATGTTTCATTGACCTTGTGGTTTTCCAAAGCCAAATGATATTTCAGATACTAACACATATGACCAATGTAACTACAATAAACCTGGTGTGTTTATTAAATTGTCCTGACTGGGGAAATGGTTGCAGGACAGACATGAAAGAACCATGGTTTTTGTAATGCTTCATTCCTTTCAATTGCTTCTATAGGACTGGGGCCGTCCAGGCGACCTGTGGAACCTGCAGATCCGTTGGCACGTTGCCAGCGCAGAGGAGAACGCCTTTATCTTCTATATTTTAGACCTTCTGCTCCAGCCAGAGCTGCAACGCTTGCAGAGATATGCCCAGGGCGAGCAGAACATGAGCAGGTCAGACGCCATGGGTCAAAGAGAAATGAATAGATACTTAGATTCCTGTGGAATGCATTTGTGGCTGCTGTTAGCTCGTACCAAACAACTAGATTTTCTTCTGAAATCATGGCTGATTCTATATGAACTAGAAGATCTGTGTTCAGCATTTGTTGTGAATGAAATGTCGACCTTTTCACACAGGGACGATGTTCTACAGAGCCTGTCAATTGTGCAGCACTGCTTGCTGGGGGCTGGCTGCATGTTTCCCCCTCTGGGTGGACCCCCTATTACGACCCTGTAAGAAAATACTCATATTACATGTACATATATTTTGCACTACGTAGAGCAAAAAATTTAGGTTCATTTATAATTTTTTATATCTACTAATGTTTGTACCCTCACAGCGTTCATAGCATGGTTAATCTGGAGGAGACAAAGCGCTATATTGGGGTTGAATATGGTAAGCCTTAATGATACTTCTCTGTAAATTGACATTCAACTTCCTAAGCCACAATTTTATGATTGTCAATGGACAACCTTTTATCATTAAATCCAGGTCCTTCAGTACAAAGGTATAAATCTGTTCTCTGATTTTATTCCCACAGATGAATCCAGAGAGAACTACAGAGAGGCTATCTGTAAAGTCATGAGACGGCTACTACGTGAGTTCTTTATCAAAACAAAAAAAAGGTTGAAGGCATTTTGGTTTGAGATCAATAGATGGATCAGAACGTGGCACAGTTGGTGGCAGACCACCCAATTTTTAGATGAGCAAAAGTATATGAACAAATGGTTTTAAAGTAAATGAGACTTAATATTTGGTTGCATATCCCTTGTTTGCAATAACTGCATCAATCTGGTGACCCACTGACATCACCAAACTGTTGCATTTTTCTTTTGTTTTTATTATGTTTGTACTGCAGTTTCTTTCATTTGTTGTTTGTTTTGGGGTGTTTCTCCAGTCTCCTCTTCAGGAGGTGAAATGCATGCTCAATTTGGTTAAGGTCAGGTTTTTTTACACTGGCCAAGTCAATCACCATTCACTTTTAACGAAGTTCTTTGTTGTGTTGGCAGTGTTTTTGTTGTCTAGCTGCAAGATGAAGTTTCTCTGTAAATTGTCAGACAGTATGTTTATGTAGACTTCTGAATTCATTTTGCTGCTACCATCATAAGTCATCGATAAAGATTAGTGAGTCTGTTCTACAAGCATGCATGCAAGAGCAAGCCATGACCCTACCTCCACCATGCTTGACCGATGAGCTTGTATCTTTTGGATGGATAGCATGTCTTTTATTTATCCATACTTTATATCACTTTGGTAGACGTTAATCTACCAATCAATCAACAGGGCACAGCAAAAAACACCTGTCGTCACGCATTCCAACATTTATGATTACGTGACCTCAAACCCAAATGCCTTCCATGTATAACAAAAACCAAAGAATTGGCCTTTCCAATACTTTCAGATTGGGCTGTAACTTCTTAAGCTCTGCCCAACTCTATACCTATTCTTTTAATAAAAAATATATATATTTTTTCGTTCCCCACCTAGATTACATTCTGGAACACTCAGAGGATGACACAAAGTCCCTCTTTGCCATCATCAAGGTGAACATTAGTAGTTGTTATGCCTATTATATCTATTAATTGAATTACCTTTTGTAAACATTTACACAAGAATATTTGTTTTTGTCTTCCCTTTTGTCTCTCAGATTATTAATGACCTCATGCATTTTAAAGGCTCCCACAAGCATGAGTTTGACTCTCGTTGGAAGAGTTTCACTTTGGTTAAGAAATCTATGGAGAACCGAGTGAGTTTGGTTTTTCGTATAGCATAGAAAATGCTTTCTAATTCTAGGCACAGCAAAGTATTTGTGTTATTGGGTTATTTGTGTTAAAACTGTTGGTACTGTGTATTTTATATTTGAAATATGGCTTTTGTATTCTAGCTGCATGGAAAGAAGCAACACATACGAGCCCTACTCGTAGACCGGGTGCTTCTTCAACATGAGGTATCGGTCAAATGCAAGTTATTAACTGAAAGCGTTTCTGTCCTATGTAACCTTGATTCAGTTCCAGGCTGTGCACTGCACTCAGTTATGTACTGTTGTTTCTAATATACATCCCTTTTTAATTCACTTATTGTTTTTATATCCTCTTAGTGTTACTTTTATATATGTATGTCTTTTTGTTTAATATTCTACGTGTTTGTCGACATCCTTTATATACTTTTATTAATTCATCTTCCATGTCTTGTATGAATGAAATGCGTTATATGAACCGAACAAACCCGCTTTGCCTAGTGTGAGAGAAATGTTCCTTGAGTGTGTAGTTTTAATGAGATTTTCCACTGGCAGATGCGTAAACTTCTAGCGGATGGCTGTGAATACAAAACTGTTCACCAGGATCTTCTCGGAGACCTTCTGCGTCTGTCCACCAGCACCTACAGTCAGGTACACTGGAGTTCATAAACATTCTGGTTGTATTAACCATTTTTACATACATGACCGTTCTAAATGCCCAGTTTGCCCCCAGGTCCGGAGTAAGGCTCAGAGTGTTTTGTTCACTGCTCTGGGAACTTATAACTTCTGCTGTCGAGACATCACTCCTCGAGTGCTGGAGCTGCTGGAGCCAGCCCGGACCAATGTCACCCAACAGCAGTTCAAGGTACAGAGCAACCCTGAACTATACATTTATTTTTATTTTTTTATGAGTAGTATAGATTTATTTGCGATTGTGTAGGCATACACTTGGTTATCATTTAAGGTTAAGCTCAGGATCTGTGTTGGGTTAAAAGTATTTGTGCAGAAGTAGACGATTGTGCAGGACACTTCACCAGTTTTTTCTTCAAAAATCTTCATTTAGCCTCCACTTGTTAGGTCATTCAGAGATGTATGAATGTGCCAAACCATTAAGAGTTTTAAAAACCAATAACAATTTTTAACTCCATTTTTAAGTGAAATGGATAGCTATTGTTGTGATAATTTAGTACATGGGATAATTAACTGTAATTATGTTTGTATGTAATAGCTTTTGCTTCTCTGCCATTACAGGGTGCTCTGTACTGTTTGTTGGGGAATCATGGAGGTGTTTGTCTGGCTAACCTGCATGACTGGGACTGTATTGCTCTGACATGGCCAGCCATAGTGCACTCAGGCCTCAGTCCTGCCATGTCCCTGGAGAAACCCTCCATTGTCAGGCTTTTTGATGACCTTGCAGATAAAATCCATCGCCAATACGAGACAATTGGCATTGACTTCACTGTAAGCAGCTACACCCCTCTGCCCAATTCAGTTCCTAAAATAAGCAATATGCTGAGAAAGTGAATTTATCATGTTTTGTTTTGGAGTGCCCTGGTTCAGTTGTAGATCAAATAGATGTGTGTGTTGTGTGGGTGGGCGTGCAGGTGCCCCAGAGCATCCTGGAAATTGGCCGCAAGCTCACGGAGTCAAGTAGCCCTGTTGCTCGCATGGGTCCTCCATCAGAAAAGGAGCTAGAGCAGGGACTTGCCTTGGAGCAGGCCAGAAATCTGCAGGCTGTGCGGTTAGTGCTCTCTCTCTCTCGCTCACTCACTCACTAACACACTCGCATACATAAACATGCACTTCATATGAAAGTACATTGGTGGTGCCCTGTTACTTTCTTTTATGACTACTAATTCTGTGCAGGAGTTACGAAAAGCTGATTCATGATCTATTAGAATGCCTCAGTGACAGAGACCTGTAAGTTCCATGCAGTTTTAGTCCCCAATCATTAATCATATATTTAATATCAGTGTTCCATTCATGCGCATGAAGGTATTTAAATGTGTGTCCTATATCTCTTCAAAGGCCATGGAAGTTTGAGCACATGGCCATTGGCTTCCTGTCTTTGCTGCTGAGAGATGACCGTCCTCTTCCTGCCCCAGCTGTGCGCTTTTTTGTCCAGAGTCTCAATCATGACGCACTTGTTGTGCGCAAGGTGGCCGGCCTAGACAGCTAATTTTGGCACCATTTTTTCTGCAGTCATGTTTACATGCTTTTGACAAGTTCTTATATTTTCTTTCTCCTGTAGGTGGCGATATCTGCTGTAGCGGGTATCCTCAAGCAGCTGAAGAGGCCCGGCCTGAAAGTCGCCATCACACCCAGTGACATCAGTGAGTAAACACTACTTAGGCTGAAGAACCACAATTGTCAGCAACATGTATATTTCTCACAGGGGTTTGGGGGGGAACAAATACATTAGCTTGGTCACCAGACAAGTGAACGCTCTAATCTGCTTACACAGATCTGCTTTTTTTTGGTTGGACCATGTAATGTTAAAAAAAAATACTTATCAAATGATAAAAGCATGTTTATCAGTGAAGGTCAAAAGGCAGCATGTGGTTTTTTCCTTATAGTTGATGGACAGGAGTAAAAAACCCAACACCTCAGCTATTTACTGACTCGTTTGTCTGCTGAGTAATAACAAATAGGGAAATCTGCTTTTGCCAGGTGGCAAGGATTACAATTTATCCATCCCTGCCTCATATACATGTGCTGATCCATTAGCTATCATTAACTATAGCTCTACAGGAAGTAGGCTAATGGCACTAGTGTTTTGTTGTAGGTGGGGTGATCGAGCCAAAGGAGCTTGTAGCTGGAGACAGGCCAGGAAATGACTGGCTTCAGTATCATGCTGATAGCTTACCTCGCACTCAGCAGGATTGGGACAATTTCCGCTTTGTGGAGAAGACCCACTGGGGTTACTACTGTTGGCCAAAGTATGCACATCTCAGCAACTATATCTTACCCTAACCAGTGTGTGTACCACACTGAGTCTGAACATAACCTTTACTCTTTTTCCTTACTCTCTTATTTTCTGTAGGACGTTGATGGTTTATGCTCCTGTGGAGCAGCAGCTGAAAGACCTCAGGCTAGAGGAAATGAATGAGGTACACACGGTCTCTGTCAGATGGTATAAATTCCAACTGGAAAATTTGAGTACAACTCTCCTCACAGGCTTTGACAAAAATTTGTTTTTTTCAATTGCAGAGTGAACGAATCATCTATGACCATTTCTCTAACCCCATATTCATCAATCAGCTCATCGAGTTCTTGTCGCTCGAGGACCGCAAGGGAAAAGACAAATTCAACCCACGTCGCTTTTGCCTCTTTAAGGTACATGCTCAAAGACCAAACTGCAAAGTTTGTTTGTTCTATTTCACAATTGGACAAAGTTAATGTACTTTTAAGTCAGTAGGCTGGGCATACACTACCGGTCAAAAGTTTAGACACACTCATTCTTGACTTTATTAGTCTTCTATATTTTGGAGAATTTTTTTTTAAATAAAATAATCAAAGCTCTGGAGTAACACACATGGAACTATGGGAATTATGTTGTGATTTAAAAAAAATAATCCAAAATAATTTAATATTTTAACATCTTTTTGCCAAGAGTTTCCAGAAATGTATTCTTGGCATTTTCTCAACCAATTTCTCGAGGAATCACCCAAGATGCTTTTTAAACAGTATTGAAGGGGTTCCCACCTATGCTCGACACTTATTGGCTGCTTTTCAGAGTATTTTGTGCCAAGTCATCCATTTAAAATAATATATTTTTGTAAATATTTTCTAATGAAAGAGAGAAATATATTCGCATAATTGTATTTTTGTCTGTAACACTGATTTTAAATATTTTAATCATACATCTTCAGATCAAAAGGTTTTTAAGATTATGAGAAACATTTCAGTCATGTGTGTCCAGATTTTTGACTGATGGTGTACATTTCAAGCTTATTGCTACCTGATGTATTGTACAGGGTCTATTCAGGAACTACAGTGATGCCTTCCTGCCAGTACTTAAACCTCACATGGAGCGTTTGGCTGTTGATTCCCATGAGAGTACACAACGATGTGTGGCTGAGATCATTGCTGGCTTAGTGAGAGGCAGCAAGCACTGGAGCTTTAGTCAGGTGTGAAATTAAACAATGTCGTCATTATTTTTCTCTGTCATACTTTCTTTCCTTGTCATGCTTTCTCATTTCCTCCTTCTTGAGCGCAGGTGGAGGCCCTCTGGCAATTCCTGAATCCTTTGGTGCGAAGAGCACTATCCAACATCACAGTGGAGACCTACACTGACTGGGGCACATGTGTTGCTACTGCCTGTGTATGTTCTCCCCATCATTACCCACTTCAAATTTTTTGATGTATGGTGACTTATTGTAGTGTTGAATTAGGGTTAACACATGGTTGTCTAACCTTGTAGGAGAGCAGGGACCCACGGAAGCTTCACTGGCTGCTGGAGATGCTGATGGAATGTCCTCTTAGTGGAGAAGGGGGGTCCTTTGTAGATGCCTGGTAAGAAGGGATTTGGGGTCTGACCTTTAAACTACAATAAATCTAATCTATACAATAAATCTAATCTTTCATCAATTAATGTGGGTAAGAATTGGAGAAAGGGATATTTGACTGATGTTGCACATGACCACAGACCTGTAGCCCACTGGCAAACGGGAGATTCTCTTTACCTACCATCTTTAAAAAAGAAACTTTGAAACAACTTTGGCATGATCGTTTTCTCAGTCCAGTGATTTATACAGTATATTTGCATATTCATATTACAACATTCAATATGCTGAAGCTTATGGCCAGAAAAGTGTACATGTTGCTGAAGTTTACATTATCATGTAGTGGCTTGCAAAATTTTGATTGGTGCGAAAGGTCATTAACAAATATGGTTATCTTTCCTGCACTCCCTATGCAGTCATCTGTATGTGCTGCAGGGGGGTCTGGCTCAGCAGGAGTGGCGGGTACCGGAACTGCTGCATAGGCTTCTGACCTATTTGGAGCCCAAACTCACTCAGGTGTACAAGAATGTTCGAGAGCGTATCGGCAGGTAAGAGGCAGACCTAGGTGTGCGTGTCCAAAATGTACATATTTGATCTACACTTTCACTGATGTGAAAGTGTGTTCTCTATATGCATCAGTCATTTGAGATGTATTCAATTCGTAGAACGAAAAAAGTTTGAGATCATGCCCACAATTAGGACTACCAGATATAGCTAATCTTTTTAAATGAGTATTTTGCCCTGAAACTTGTTTAAGTAAGTACAATTGGCTGTGCTCTCTGGGTGAGAGGACTGGCATACTCTCACTCTCTCCCCTATCAGTCACAGTGACATAAACCAATCATGGGCATCTGTTAGCTCAAACATGCTAAAGGGGGTAGATAGCACTTTCCTCTGAATGTGTTACACCACCCCGTAATACAGCATGAGAAGCAATTAGAAAACATCTGGTTTGTTGGCTTCCTGTGACTTGGAGGAAGCAGACGATAGCCTTATCCCTCCCAGGTTGGTATCAGTTTTATGATAGGAGAGAGCTGACTAATAGGTAGGAATTGCCCAAGACTTCTGCAGAAGAAGCAGTCACATTTTGAAAAAGTAAAAAATACTGATTCTTTTTAAAAAAAATTCTATTTCCTTGCCCCTATGTGCTGATTTTAAATTACTGAACTTTTCTTCTGTTTAATACTGTTTATCCCTCTTTTAATGTCATCCCCTATTCCCCTGATCTTGCAGTGTGCTGACGTACATTTTCATGATTGATGTCAGTCTGCCGAACACACTACCCACAAAGTCCCCTCACATCACTGAGTTCACAGAAAGGATCATGGCTTGCCTGAAACCACTGCTGGAAGGAGAGGAGGAGATCCAGAACCATGTAGTGGAAGAAAATGGAGTGGGTGAGCAGGACGAGAGAACTCAGGCCATCAAACTGCTCAAAACCGTACTGAAGTGGCTGATGGCCAGCGCTGGCCGCTCCTTCACCACTCCAGTAGTTCAGCACCTCCAGCTCCTGCCTCTGCTTTTTAAGGTCAGTCTCATACTATTAATCTCATCTCATATTCGCCCTCTACCCCATCAATCAATGAATAAGGAGCACTATAGAGTAACTGTATTCAGGTGGTGGTCCATTGTCGTACTCTGTGAGCAGTGGTGATACTGATACTATAGTATAAACAATAATAAAATGTTTAATTTATATAGCACCTTTCCAGAGCTCAAGGACACTTTATAATGTTAATACAATACAGTAATACATAAACAATGAACAATCATGGACAAACACAAAAAATGAAAAACAGCACAGATAGTACAGTCATTGAAAGTGAAATACATAGCAGCACATTAGTACAAATAACAGAGAAAACATAAGTTAGGATTTAAACTCTTAGATAGATGTGATGCTGTAAAGAGTCAGAGTGAATTCCAAACCTTGGGTGATACTACACTGAAAGACCTGCCACCCATGGTAGAGAAACAAGATCTAGGGACCGAGTAATCTGGACCGGAGCAAGCAGGGCGGGTTGTATGGGAGAAGCAGTTCACGGATTGTGTTGTGCCAAATTATGAGGTGATGTAATCCTGCTTACATTTAAATTTAATGCAAAATGAAACCGGTAACCAAGGAAGTTCAGACAGGATTGGAGTAATGTTGGCTGAGCGCTTAGTATGTGTAATAATTGTAGTGGCAGAGTTTTGAATATATTGCAATCTAGCAATAGAATTAGCAGGAAACCTGATGAGGAGAATATTGCAGTAGTCAAGACGTTAGGATATTCACTACCCGTCAAAAGTTTGGAGACGCTTGTTGTAGACAAATATAATTGTGCCAACAAGTATTTCTTTGGAAAACTAATGTTTTATTTACAAAAAAATATATAATTATAAGGGATGACCTGTTGCAAAATAGTCAGAAAAGCAACCAGTAAGTGTCCAGCATAGGTGGGAACTCCTTTAATACTGTTTATAAAGCATCTCAGGAGGATTCCTCAAGAAATTGGTTGATAAAATGCAGAGAATACAAAAATGGTGTCTACTTTTGAAGATCCTAAAATATTATTTAGGACTTTTTTTAATCATAAAACAATTCCCATAGTTCCACGTGTTGTTTCAGAGTTTTGCTGACTTTATTATTATTCTAAAATGGTGGGGTGGGGGGGAATAAAAATAAAGAATGAGTGTGTCTAAACTTTTGACAGGTAGTGTACATGCATTTACCAGTGTTTCAGCGTCTTTGAGGTTAATGAAGGGACAGACGTGAGCAATGCGGTAAAGATGAAAGAATCCAATTTTAGAGACGGAATTTATGAGCTTCAAAGGTGAAGGATGGATCAAAGTTGATGCCTAAATTTTTTACAATAGTGGATGATTTAATTAGAGTATCGTCAATGTCGGAAGGATATATATAAATACACACACAAACGCAATAATAATGCTCTCGGGTTTTATCCATATTCACTTTAAAACGATGGCTTGACAATTTTTTTTATTCATTTACACATTTGGGTAGTATGTATGTGTCAGTGGCACAAATGTATTAAGTGCACCAGCTTTGCTCAAATTTTAAACAATGCAATATTATTTGCTTGTTTGAGAAATACTAACACCAACCAACCATAAACATTTAACCAAATTTGGGCCTGTGATCCTTATATTTTGCATTGTTCTCTGGGTGAGGGAGATGGCATTCCTTTCTACCCTGTCAATAAAATGGCCACTGATTCCGACAAAAAACGATTTTTTTAATAAAAGGTTTTTAAAAAATAGTTTGCCAGTGATGAAATTAAAATAATTATTGATTAAAATAATGATTCAAATTGTGCACAAGAGTAAGCTAAATTTAGCCATAACAATGACTTCTGATAAGCTACATTTACAAATGTTATCAAAGCAGTAAAGAAAATGTCAGCTATGAGAGGTGTGCATTTAACTTCTAAGTACCATAAGGTAATGGCAACAATATTTTAAACAATATTGTGCTCAATGAAAAACACAGTACATCACATCACATATAATTGGCACATCTTCATTCTGTCTTGCTCAGTGTAGTCTGTCTTTTTCCCCCTTTTCTATATCTACATGTGTATAGATTGCTCCTGTAGAGAACGATGACAGCTATGATGAACTAAAGAGGGATGCGAAGACCTGCTTGTCTCTCATGTCCCAGGGCCTCCTCTATCCAGAGCAGATTCCTCTGGTACTCAAAGTACTGAACGAAGTGAGTTGATGCTGATTAAAGTGGTGGCCTGATGAGCCCTAGCTGATCTGTTCAATTCAGTTCAATTTTATTTCTATTTGTTAATCCTGAAATGTATTCAGTCATGTTTGGTTGTAAGTTTTTTTTTCTGTAGGTACTAAGTTGTGTACTTACTCAGATTGCAGGGAGCAGCTCGTGGCATGCCCGCTATTCTGTGCTGACATATCTACAAATAATGGTGTTCTACAACCTGTTCACAATGCTTAGCAATGAACAGGCAGTCCAAAGTGTGCAAGCACTTGTCATCAGGCTACTGGAGGATGAGCAGTTAGAGGTACACCCTGCTCTGTGCTACTTAATACTCAATAAATCAAATGGAAGTGGAATGATGCGAATGTTATTCTTCCCAGGTGAGGGAGATGGCAGCCACTACTCTGAGTGGTTTCCTGCAGTGTAACTTCTTGACCATGGACATCTCCATGCAGACTCATTTTGAGGCTCTATGCAAAACCACACTGCCTAAGAAGAGGAAGAGAGACTTGGGCTCTGTTGTGGACACCATCCCCTCCATTGGTAAGGTCTCACTTTGATAATACTGTAATGATTATGATATACCCATAAACACATGGTGTACACTTGTACAGACTGTGTTGAATGTGCGTGTCCAGATCTAGTGCGGCGCCATGCCGGAGTGCTGGGTCTCAGTGCCTGCGTTCTGTCCAGCCCTTATGATGTACCCACCTGGATGCCCCAGTTGCTCATGGACCTCAGTGCCCACCTCAATGACACGCAACCAATTGAGGTAGATTAGATTATTAAATCTTTTTGTCCTTTCTTTTCTGAAACTCTCTCTTAGCTTTTATTCATCCTCAAATTATTGTCTGTTTTAACTTGTTTTAGATGACTGTGAAAAAGACTTTGTCTAATTTCCGCCGGACTCACCATGACAATTGGCTGGAGCACAAGCAGCAGTTCACAGATGACCAGCTAGTGGTGCTCACAGACCTACTTGTGTCACCATGCTACTACGCCTAGACAGGTGAAACAGGTGTTTTTGGAGGGGTTTTTTTGTGATTTTGCATTTTGTTTTTGTTTTTTGGTGTTTGTTTTTTTAAACTTATACTTCACTGTTTGTGGTTAAGAAAGCAGATATTAAGAGGACACATGATGATCATGGAAAAGTAGAGTGAAGCAATAACTTGAATTTGGGGAGTCACGGCAGGGGGAAATTTATGTACTGTATGTATTCAACCCACATTTTGCATTTTTACTATACTTAATATTTAAGGTTTATCTGTGCAGGGATAAACGGCCTGCAGTCTGTAATATTATTGTAAAAAAAAATAATAATAATTTTCCCTGTACGTGTGGACATGAATGTGCGATCAAGGACCGACTGCCTGTGGATCTGATCTCCCACTCGTGCAGTTCTTCCAGCCATTTTTATCTGGTCTCTTCAGAAAGTGTGAGGACAGGTCCAGATACGGAGCTGTTAGGAAATCAGTTTTCTCCTTTAATTATGGCTACATTCACACCACAGTTAAAAGTGGCCCATGTCTGATTTCATTACAAGTTTCACCCCCCGCCATGGCAGTATGAATCTTTCTACCCATAATATCAGTGTGTACAGTCATGGTACTACTAAATCAATCCAACTATCCTTGAGAATTTTGTGAAAATCACTGACTGAGAGTTGTCCTCGGCATGTTAGTATTTTGAAGGAGGTTTGTATGTAGGTCTGTTGCAATTCTACCACTTTGATTTGCATTCATAGAGATTTGACTTGTAGCTGACATCAACAGTACGTTAACGTCAAAAATGGCTTCAGGTCAGTAGTTACTAGTGTTGCTTTGCTGGGTGCCTGATGGAGTCAGTTCAGGAGCGTGATTCTGAGTAAAATTCTTTAAATTGTGGCCAAGAAATATATCATGAACAGTAAATCTAAGTCTAAAGGTGGTCACTGACAGACGCTTGAGATTCTCTAGCAAATGGTATGGTGAATCTGAGGCCCTTTGTAAACCAGCACCACTGCATACTGGACATAAAGTTTTGTTACTGTAGTATGTGACTGATGACCAGTAGCTCTATACGGTCTGATGAGGCTCTGACTCACAATTCTTGCATAAACCTCAGTTCACATGCAGTCATTATTTTTGATTCATTCTTGTATTTAGATTTGTTCTCTCTCTCTCTCTCTCTCTCTCTCT
>JAOUWY010000078.1:14978289-14988465 GCA_025728095.1 Prietella phreatophila | reverse complement strand
ACACACACACACACACACACACACACACACACACACACACACACACACACACACACACACACACACACACAGTAAGTAGTAGTGATGTGCCGTTCATGAATGATTCGTTTTGAACAAATCGTTACTATGACTCGGGAACAACAAGCTGTCAAACACACAGAAACACGGTGCACGAGAGAGAGAGAGAGAGAGAGAGAGAGAGAGAGAGAGAGATATTGTATAAAGATTCGTTCATTTTGCTGAACAAGATTAAAAGATCCAAGTCAGTAAAATGATTCGAATTTCCCATCACTAAAAGGTAGATAAGGATACCCCTCCACACAGGACAAATTAAACCCGTAAGGAGCTAAATATGGAGTCAACTGCAATTCAGTCAAAGTTTGAATGTGTATTACAGCTAAAGAAAGAACACACACTGTTTATATGCATTCAAGTGGAGTAACTGTCTACTTTAAACTAGCTGTGTTTATATAACCGTTCGGCCACTTTACCTATGATTGCATACACACACACAAAAGGATCTGCTAAACACAACTGCTAGCACATGGTTGACAAAAGTGCCTAATATTTTAATAGCTGCGTATGCAATTGTTTCTCCACAGGGTTTTGTAATAAATTGAAGAATAACTGGTTTATGCTTTACAGTAGGCTTGGCATGAAGGACAGAGATTTTATTACAAACGTACATAAGCTTCCCTTTATTTACAAAACTGACCTGATTGGGAGATAACACAGGAACACAGAACTAAGGTCACTACTATCTATGCCCAGTTTTATTTATATATATATTATATGGTTTAACTATGTGTTTACCTCATCCTGTACCCGATTGAGTAATATAAAGGCATTTAATCTGATCAGCAGGCCTACATCCTAACACGGATGATCAACATTCCCTGGTTTGCATAACGAACCAGCCATGAGAAAATGAAGGGCTACCACAGGGCAGAAAGTAAAACGAGCAGCTTTAACGCGGATGTGATCGTCATCTTCTCTGAAACCTGACAGACCGGTAGAACAGAAACACGGCACTCTACTCCGCCCACAACAAACCACACACACACACACACACACACACACACACAGTCCAGAGCTTGTAACCCACACTGCTGGAGATTCACCTGACGACAGGGACACACCTCGTTTACCCAGAACTGTTGCTCAACACACCGATCAGACTAACAGCATGTTTTCTCCTACATACACATGAGGAATGTAATCATTTAACACCACCACTGCAATCTGTGACTGCTAGATGATGTCAGATTAATCACAAAAATGAATCAAGACACTAAGAAAACTTTCCTCACACACACACACGTCTGTGCAACTTAAAGGTTAGATTCTTTATAAAAACATCCAGACAGTGCAGCCAACAAGCTATTATTAGTTCAGAATCAGGATTAGATGTTTTAAAGGAGGTTTTCACTTTCACTTAACTGTAATAAGCTAGATATATCCGCTAAATGAACTAGCTCAGTTCAGCAGTGCAGAAAGTTAGCGGTAATAGCTAGCTAAACGGCTACGAGTCTGAATGGGCTGGATCACCAGGGAACACAGAAGACGACCATTTCTACCAATAATAATCCGATGTAAAGTTCTGTTTTATGACACAATACATTAAACGGCAGCGCCAACCACCTCGACCTGTTAGCTACCACCACTGCAGCGGTAGGAGGCACCTGTAGCTCTTTGGGCTAAGTTAGCTAACAGGAGGCTAAACTAGGCAACACGACGGGCCCCAGCCACAACTCACCTGATTCCTGTACCAGCGATGTCCACTGTTTACGGATGTCGAGCCAGTTTCCCAAGGCTTCTTTTCTTCGGAAAACCACCACCAAAGAAAATGTGTCTTAGACACGAGTTAATAGTTATCTAACGCTAGAATTCTTGATGGTTCACCTAATGTTAAAATACAACGGTACAATGTTTGTCCAGCTTTCACTAAACTACCGCTGCCCCGGCCACAGCCAATGCCAACCAGCTAACTGCCTCCAGCTCTCGCTCCGCCCTGTGTATCTACTTCCGGGAAAGTTCAACCTCTCCGGCCAGTACTGCATACTACCATACTAAACAGTATGGCATCCGTGGAACTGATATACCAGCGGTGGCGTACTACTTAGGTCGTTAGTCCAGTAGTATGCTGTTTTGGTCTTAACCAGTGTTTGTCCACCAGGGGGAGGGAAAAAGGCAAGTAAGTGTACAACAATGTGCTTCAAAGAATATAAAAATGTCAAATTAAAAGACAAAACATGACAAAACGGGTTCTCAATTTTTTTTTGCAGTCTGAGAGTCCTTTATTTATTACAATTTTATTCTTTAGTTCTTTAAATGTAAAATAAACTCCATGGACGTTCTCAGAACAAATTTAATTTGTAAACATAATATGAGCAACTAGTGTGCGGAGTTTGCATGTTCTCACGTTGCTGTGGGATTTCCAACGGGTACTCCAGTTTCCTCCTCCAGTCCAAAGACATGCATGGTAGGCTGATTGGTGTGTCTAAAGTGTATGAATGGGTGTGTGTGTGTGTGATTGTGCCCTACAATGGACTGGCACCCTGTCCAGGGTGTACCCAGCCTTGTGCCTGATGCGACCCTGTGAAAGGAGGAAGTGGTAGAAGATGGATGGATGGATGGAATATGAGCAACTATTCAAATACTGACTTCATCTTCTTATTATTATTATTATTATTATAAAACATGTTTTTCTTTCTGCACTTTCTCCAGACAAAACTCATTGGGTCCAGTTTATTATAATTTTTTTAGGCCTAATTACTTAGTTATCATATTTTGGATTAAACCCATCCAAGTATCCAAGCTATATTTTGTCTTCTTTCCACCATTGCTGTTATGTAACAAAGTGCATACTTCATAGTGTATATGTCAAGGCAGTAAACAATATATTGCATTTTACTGTGGGTGCTGAACCCCTATTGATTTTGTTATAATTTTCTTCTTATTATTATTATTATTAATAAAATTCTGACTCTCCACTAAAATGGTATAGGGAGCAAAGCCAGAGATTGACCAAATTTGGAAACAATTCCAAATGTAGGGTAGGCCATGCAGAAAATGGATGGCACAATGAATTTTGACATTACAGTGTGTTATAGATTGAATTTAAAATGGATGTACTTTACCATTAATCTACACAAAATAAAAACTAATGACAAGGTAAAAACAAGTTAATAGAATATTTATTAAAACATTTTTTTATAAAAACAAATTGAAGCATTTAATTCTTTGGCTAAGGCAAGCCAAACTGAAGTATATGATTTTTATTGGTCTTGAAACAGTATATGGACTTTGAAACTAAATAATAATCATAAAAACGATGAGTTACAGCCTAACACATGTTGGCTTCAATGCATCAGTCAGTCTGAGCTGGGTATTTCTGAATCAATTTGCCAAAACCCGTTTTATACATCACCCGTCCTCTATAAATAGTCACAGCTAAGCTATAATGTGTATTTTAAAAAAACAGAATTAATCTATAGATTACGTTGCATAGGGGAGAAAATCAAAGGATTGTTATTTCCTGAACATCTGCTGTTAGATGTTCTCTTAAGCCATACGAGGGTTAACCTGCAGTCATGTATCTTTATCTTTCTGTGGAATATCTGCTTCAGCTTTAATAGAATAGACTGGGTGAAGGGGAACCAGTGAGCTGAGCCCAAATTTTAAATAATTTGTTTGTGCAATAGCTTAAAAGATTCTTCCTATAGCCCGATACTCAGCCAACCAGTTCACAATTTGCTTTGTGTTTCTGCCTCCACCTTGTGGTCAAAGCCTATATATTGAATTATATAATGCACTATTTCTGTTTCATTTATATATTTTATATCATCTCCACTGCAGTATGCTAGAACAGGTCTGGGCTACAGCATATAAAGATATTCTAAACAATTACGTGCTTCCAACTTTGTGGCAACAGTTTACATTAATCAAAATTTTCCATTTTTAATATTTGCCATAGATTAAGATAGAATTAATTCAAAACTACATGGGTTTAACTGTTAAAATGACATTTTACTTCATTATTGATTTATACACTGAGGACCCGAGCTCCATCTGATGGGGTAGTTATGTAAAAGGTTGGGCATCTGTTATATCTCTCCTATTGAGGAAAAGAGAAACAGGATGTCACTTAAAAACAAAGCAAATGTCATACTGTAAATGCAATCTAAATTGCCATATACCTTTATATGCTTCATAGTTCTCTCAGCAGCATCAGACCGCAGCAGTGAAACTGTACATCCACCAAACCCTCCACCTGTCATCCGACTCCCAAAGACTCCATCAACCTCCATTGCCGCAGCAACCAGCACATCCAGCTCTGGACAGCTCACCTCATAATGGTCTCTGGCATGAGACATGATTTATTTATTTTTTTATTCAAACAATGCTGTTAAGTAGAAGACTTGACAGTTTAGCCAGTACTTCAAATACATTTCGTTCAACATTTACAAACTGTGAATAAAACAAACAAACAAAAAACAAACATTAAACTTTTTTCCCCACCAAATAGAAATGTGTAGGGTTATAATTATGGTAGAAAAATTTCTTTATTGATTAAACTATTAAATATCAGAGGACAAGTGTCTATATTGCTTAAAACAGAAAGGTCATATTTCTAATTTGAATTCATTTACTCGGTTTTGCAGTTTTCTGAATGTAATGGTAAAGCTATACATTACCTGAGGGAATTGTGGCTCTCCACCATTAGCTTTCCAAACTCTTGATAAGCTCCTCGTTTAAGAGCCTCAGCTCCCTTTGCCGTACGCTCAATCTCTTCAATCACATGACATACTCGTCTATACGTTACACTGTCCAAACGGTCTTTGGCATCTACAAATGGGTGGATAACTTATCTGAAACTGCAGTCCTACACAGTTGAGTGAAAACAGGCTTGTGGAGAAAATATATGCTTCTTTGAAATTCCCAATAATTCTTACCCTCCAGATCTTGTAGCGTGGCATCTCTCAGACTGCTCTTGCCCATAATGGCTGCTGCCTCTTCACATTGTTTTCGTCTGCTGGGATACTCACTTCCTGTAAGTGCATGCTTCACATTGGAATTTGTGATAAGGATGACCAGACCAGGATCATACAGGGGAACAGCGGTGGCCTCCAATGATCTGAGATGAATCACAGATGATACATTTACCGAAAAATCCACAGGGATTCAATAGCAACCACATATACTTAATAATGCCTATTTTGCGGTTTTGACTGACTGAACAGCATCTGGACACTCTACCTGCAGTCAATAAGCAACGCATGGCCCTCTTTGCCTAGCACTGAAATAAACTGGTCCATAATACCACAGGGCATTCCAGCATGAGTATGCTCTGCCTTCTGACATGCTAATGCCTTCGCTATATTATCCCCATAATCTGTTGGAGAAGACACAATTGTTTTAGCATTCAACCATAAGCCCTCAAACTTAGCTGGTATAACTGAATGAAACTTTAAGCAAATGACTGTTGTGTGCAGTCATCCACAAACCACTCATTTCAAATCAATCACATGTAATTTCTTCTTACCCGGACACAGCTGCTGGAGGAAGGTGTACACCGCCACTTCAAGTGAAGCTGAGCTGGACAGTCCACCCCCCAGTGGCACACTGCTGGCTATTACAGCTTTAAATGCAGGCAGAGGCTGAGCTGTGAACACAGCGAATCACATGATCAGCTTCTTCGTTTTATAGTTTTGCAATCCGTTTCTTCGGATAGAGGGCTTGACTTTCCGACAGGAAATGCATGCTTGCATGTTTAGACTTAGTCATAAACGTCTAAAAATCTGAAGTTATGTAGGAACTGTAATGCAAGTGTTGAGATGGTAAAACTCACCTACGGCAAAATCAGTCAATTATGCTGCAATAATTTATTGTTGTATGTATGCTGTATTTGATCTCAAGTTTATCAAAGCTCCGAAGAAACTGTAAGGATACCTCTGTAGTGTTGCACCACGCCTTTAACATAGTTGGCCCAGATGGGTTGTCCTCCTGTCAGTGGCACACTGTCTGTTGGTAGATTAAAGTCCACTCTCCTTGGCTCGTCTGCAGATTCTGCAATGGTTACAACAGAACAGCTCTGGCCAGAGGTGCTGCTGCCCACCATGACGGTCACCAGATGCAAAGCCTGTGATCATTTTGAAAAAGAATTTAAGATTAGATGGGTGATTCTGACATTATTACAGCTAACGAGAAAGTAATAGTGTTTTTGTTTTTTTCTTATTTATACTTAATATACAAGTGTCTGAAGAACACGTATTGGGAATTGTTACATGCATACTGTCGAAAGGTTTTATTAATGTTACTTAAATCCTGGTGTGCAACTACTTTTGACTGGCCTCTGTACTTTTCTGGTTTAATGGCAACGCAGAACTAACTGATTATTGTTTGCAACACATTTTATACTGAAATGACAATTACGTCGTACACTTTATCTAGCATTGTAGTAAAATAACATTGCTGACAGTCTGAAATCACCACTGGCAAAACAAATCCTTCATTATAATCGGTGTGCTCTCCGATTAAGTTGACGCGTCCCGGAGCGCAGACCACCACACCCGGATCCTCGCCGAAGTTATCGTGATAAACACGGCGCGCCTCCGCCACTAAAGCCCTGACATCCCCCTCCTCTGCATTCCTTTCCGTCATGATGTGGTCACTTAACCGGTCCAAAAACGAACTTGTGAACAATCTAGAAAAATCCAAGGGTTACTATTAACACGGGTTTAAACACAAAAACACCTCTACAACACGTTAAAACTCTCACAGTAAACTTTGAACGAGGACAGGCTCACGCGCACCGATTTGCGCTATTAAGGAGTCATTACTTCCGGAATCTCAATGATTGGTGTAGAAAAATCACGTGACGTTCCATATTCGACAAGCAAAAAAAGAATCTAGTCCCGTTTACGTTTTAGGTTCGGACCAGTAGGTAAGAGTGGTTCCACGTCATCCGAATTAAAAACATCGACAAGGGCAGAAGGAAATTAATTTAAAAAAAAAAGCTGATCGTGAAGAATTTTTTTTTGGAAGAAACGGAAAAGTATGTAATCTTTGCTTAGTAGATAGATTGTTTTAAGGAACTTCTGTACTTTTCCTTTCATTTTGCTTAATACTTAAATTGCGTTGCACGTGGGTTTTTTTCATCTTGGTTCAGTTTACTTAAAAGATGTAGAAGTTGAACAATTATGCCACAGAGGAGAGAATAATAATCCAACTATTAAACCTGAACTTTAGCATTGTGTATTCACATTTTCTTGCCAGACTCAAAGAAAAATGCTCACCTAGTTTTAAGCTCCAAATGAATTACTCCCTTTGTGTGGCTTTAACATAATTGAGCTGGATTTAAATGGACACTGACTCAAAAGAAAAACATACACACAAAAATGCTTCTTATTAGTTTTACTTTTATAGTAAATAAACTATACATATCAAAACTTCACTTATTACATTTCATATAAAACATTCGTGCTTCAATGTTACTTGCAGCTATACTTGGATGTATTTAACAAAAAAAAGGCGAATTAGTGAATGTTTTTTGTATTGTTAAGTACTGTGGCTGGTACAGGTCTGAAATTTGGATAGGTATTGGATTGGATTTTCGACCTGAATCACTGACACATTTTATATTGTACTTTTCTGGACACAGCTTATATTAATACATGTCAACATCACATCTGTGTCTTGCAAAGACTCATGTAGGATGTCAGTATCAACTCCGGCATCAATCAATACTCATATCTCTTATACTGAGATCATAACGGACTTGAATGTTTATCTTTAACAGCGAAGGTTCATTTATACTAAGGATATTGCAAGAGGAATGCAAAAAAGTCATGGTCTCTGTCCTTAGGCACATACTCCTCAGTAATCAGGGTTCCATACTGTTTTTAAAACCTGGCGTGCTTTAATATTTCATCATCAAATCAGCAACAGCCTTCTGCTTCCAGTTCCTGATGAACATCAATCTATTAATGGCAGATTATTATCTGATTCAATACATCCAAATTTCCATCTTGAGCTATTACAAATCACTGTTTACTAATTTAATAGCAAAAAATGTGAGCATTCACCAGATGTCCTGTAGTAACACCTACTGACATTTTTGTCTGAGCTCAGTTGTGTTGCAACCATCAATCACTTTTTCTGAACATTCAACCATCATCTTTACTATTGCTTCTTCCTTCTCCATTCATTTCATTCTTTCTGGTTGATGGGTCCTTCAGTGTCTTTGGGGTTTTAGGTTCTTTTGCAGGCTTTGAGACTTTCTCACTTTTCTCCTTGACTTCAGTCTCTGAGTTCTCAGTCTTCTCCCCTTTGACCTTGCGCAGTTTTTGCTTGCTCTTCACTGGGGCTGAGAAAGTAAGTGAAGACTTGTTGAACTCCAGTGGGAAAATCCCCACATCCCCATCGAAGCGGTTCTTGGCCACCTGCAGAGATCTACGTCCGGGACAGGTAACAAGCTTTTTCTCCTGAAGGATCAGCACATTGTCGGCTTCCTGACTGGCCTGTGGATAGAAAAAGTAAAACACAATTATGTATTGACAAGGATCACATCTGTGATACTTGATTGATGTACAAATGTTTTACATATGTACATACAGTCAGTGGTACATCAGGAATACATTTAAGTTACTTTTGTAGGTATATGTTTAGTACCTGCAATCCATCTGTTGCTATGGACAATTTATCTGTGCTGTGTCAGTGTCACTGCTCTGCTGAGAATTATCCATCCCCTTAACAATGTCTGTTCAGCAGAGGTCTTATGAGGTCCCTTTCTATTGATGAGGTTTAAAGGGTCTGACAAATTGTGTATAGCAACGGATGGGCTAACATCATTAATTATATACCCGCAAGATATACCACCTACACTGCCGTCCACTACTATTGGCACCCTTGGTAAATATGAGCAAAGAAGGCTGTGAAAAATTGTCTATTTTTTAACCTTTTGATATTTTCTTAAAAAATAAAATGAATAAAAAAAAAAAATTACAAAAATACACTGCTCTTATGGATATCAAACACAACACAGTTTTATCCAAAAATATCTTTGTTAAATGTGTGTACTACAATTATTGGCACCCCTATGAATTCATAGATTTTATTTATTTTTTTTAAATATGGTAACGCTTCACGATTTTGTGTGTCATCCTTGCGCAGGGGCCATGCTAATCTCTGTACCGTTCCAATTTTAGTATATGTGCTGCCGTAGCAAGCACGGGGAAAAATATATTTGAAGTATATTCCCATTGATATTTTAAAAAAAAATTTTGTACACCAGGAAATTTTTCAACCATTTACTTCATAAGAGTAAAAATACGCGGCAACACATAGGCAAGTTTTCCCTTAGTCCCTCATAAACATTGAGTAAGACCAAGGAATATAGCTGTGATGTGCACCAAAAGGTTGTTGAGCTTCACAAAATGGGAAGTGGCTATAAGAAAACAGCACAAGCATTGAAAATGCCCATTACCAACATCAGGGCAATAATAAGTTCTAGTCAATGAAAAGGTTATGAATCAACCTGGAATTGGACGAATGTCTATATTGTCTCGACGCACTGTGAAGAGGATGGTTCAAGTGGCCAAAAAATCTCCAAGGATCACAGCTGGAGAATTGCAGAAGTTAGTTGCATCTTGGCATCAGAAAATCTCCAAAACTTCAATCCGAAGTCACCACAAGTTGTTTGGAAGGGTTTCAAGAAAAAAGCCTCTACTCTCATCCAAAAACAAACTCAAGCGTCTTCAGTTTGCCAAACACTATACTGATACTTCAAATGGGATCAGGTTCTATGGTCAGATGAAGCCAAAATAGCTTTTTTTAAGCAATAAACAGGTAGTTTTGGCACACACAGAGAGGTAGCCATATGGAAAAGTACCTCATGCCCACGGTTAAATATGGTAGTGGCTCTTTAATGTTTTTGAGCTGTTTTTCTGCCAGAGGACCTGGACAGTTTGTTAGGATACATAGCATCATGGACTCTATTAAATATCAAAAGATATTAAATGAAACCTGAGTGCCTCTGTCAGAAAGCTTCAAATGGGCCATGGCTGGATCTTTCAGCAGGACAATAATCTAAAACATATCAGAATCAACACAAAAATGGTTTACTGACCACAAAATCAAGGTCCTGCCATGACCATCCCAGTCCCCTGACTTGAA
>JAOUWY010000078.1:14942782-14953883 GCA_025728095.1 Prietella phreatophila | reverse complement strand
AGAGAGAGAGAGAGAGAGAGAGAGAGACAGAGAGAGAGAAGCAGCTGCACACATTTATACAATGCCATCCCTAAAGCCTAAAGCAGCAAGATTCAAGGTCTTAAGGCACTTGATGTCAGTCTGTGTCTGTATGTTTTGCAGATATCTCCTGTTCACAGAAATGAAGATATAAATGGGAGAGTCTCTGCTATTTGAGTATCCAGTGATGATTGTGCCTGGGGATAATGCAGAGAGCGCTGGTCCCTATGCAGTTGGGAGTGTCCTTGGAGTCACATGGTGCTGGAATACTGATAAAATACACACTGGCACATCTCAACTCTCTTTTTTATCAAATGCAATACAATGTTTATTGGTAAAGAAAAGAGCACATAAAGAAAATGTTCATTTTAACCACTATGAAAGGCTTTCTAGATTACCTCGCATTTAAAAACACTGAATGTCACACTATTAAAAATGCATGGATAATGTCAACATAGATATCAAGGCCTATTCTGTTTGCTTCAGCTGTCCATGTGTGTGTGTGTGTGTGTGTGTGTGTATTTAGCACTGAATGTTGACTCAAGCATTCAGGCTTAAACATGACCTTTGTTTCATCATGGAGAAAAGCTAAATGTGCACAATACACTCTGTATGTTACACTGTTTGTGTTTGTGTGTGTGTGTGTGTGTGTGTCTGTGTGTGTTTTGTCACTGTTGACTCACTTCTTTCTCTCTGGTCTAAACAGTATCATGCAGGTTGAGTAGGCACATGTGTATCATGAGGGACACTAGTGACATGGGGGAAAACAGTCAGCCGACATGTTGCTGAAATTATATAACCACACTCACGCTTCACCAATAGCAGAAAAAAATCATCCCCATGGCCATGTATGTTCACTCTTATCCAAATGAAGACTATGTGCAAGTATGCATTGAACTCTATGCAGCCATGAAATATTTTGTTATTAGATTTTCTGATTGTACCAGGCAGAAATGTAGCCCTGAAGTCTGTGGTTGTCACTGGATCATTTGCACCTTACCAACACACTACTGTTGTGTTACACTAAACACGCTTGTTCCTAATAAGTGTGATGATTTATACTTCACACCAAGTGCACTATAGAACTGCAAGATGCATTTATCTTGACAGCTTATGAAAGAAACAGATGGCAGACTATAGCTTTTCAACCAGAAACTCTGATTTGAAAGCAAAAAAAATTGTAACAGAATATTGTATTGTGTTCTATATACTATACAAACGTTCATCGCTGTATTCAAAACAGCACACAATTTATAGTAATTGTTGAAATATTAAGTCAATGTATCAAATGCCTATCAGTCTTAAAGTAAGTTATAACACGCCTCCTGGTGCCTTCACCACACTGACAGTTTTAGTATTGAGACAGGTAAACATAGAGATCCAGAAATAAGCGCACAGCATCGCCATGCTTTTAATGCACATGGGGGAAAAATCATCAGCTCCAAAACTGTATTGACAATAAAATAAATAAAACCACAGTAAATCTGGAAACTACTGTGCATACATCACCATAGTTACCAAATTTGCTTCAATTCTGCTTAACAAGTTATGAGATTAATGAAGTTATAAACTGTTATAAGAGTTATAAGTGTGTACCACATCATCATTTCATCCGACAGGCAGGTAAAGCCATTATTTCTGATAAATAAGCTTTATAGGCTGTTTGTGATGTTACCTGTAGGCTAAACTAGCTAGCTAGGTTACCTAACTATAATAACAAAACTAACGAAGGCCTTGTTGCTAACAAAGCAAGCTGAGATGACTAAAGCTGTTCTAACCAAGCGAGCTAACCATTTATGTCATCTAGCCAGCCAGGTTAGGTAACTCCATTAACATATTGCACGTAACAAAGGCCTTGTTGCTAACTAAAAATAATTTGTCTAAAAAAAGTCTTGGTGTTAAATGATTAAGCTGTGCTATCTCAGGTTATAAAAAATCATTAGGATGTTGTTGTGCACTAAATATTGCAGTTAAAATAGTTCTTTGCCCGGATATGTTAATTTCATGGGATGCGTTTTGTGTGAATAACAGAGGGAGGTGAACGTTGATCAATGTTCTAGGTCCAGTAAACTATCAAAAGAAATGTTAGCAAGCTAGCTCACTAATGTAGATGTATTGTAGATCCACATTTGTGTAGATGAGCAAACATCAAATGTGTGGTCAAGAAGTAAACTAATCTTTCCCGTGTTATTGTACTACACTCTGTAACTATTCTGCTTATGCCCCTTTAAGCTAAGTTAATGTCTAAACCTGAAAATGTCTCTAGCAATACCTACACCAAATCAAAATGATCAAAATCAAACCAAGAGGAGAAGACAGTAGGAAGGGTTAGGAGCAGAGACCATGATTACTGTCTGCTGCTATTTTAGTCAGAAGATGGAACATTTCTCAAATCCATCCACCACCACACACAGATCTCTACCTCTGTGTCCATATATTTTCTATTCCCAGAGAAGGAGAAGGCTTCTCACATAGTGACAAGCACAGAAAGCAAAGGAGAGAGAGAATATATCAATTATGAAAATGAGAAGGCAATTGTCAAGAATTGTGTTCAAAAGTGTTGTTAGCAGTGCAAATTGCTTAGGCTTAGAATACGTTGAGTGTATTCTAGAAACCATTCACATTATATATTAAAGCAGATTTTCATTTGAAAGGTTGAAAGCAGAAATCCTGGTTTGACAGATTTACTTGACATTATGGTTCAAATTGGACACCACAAAAATACCTAAATCAGTTTTAGATTTATTATCACTGTCTTGGTCTAACTGTATGTACTTGTATCTATTTAAGAACAACAAAACACACCAAACAGCAGTAATTATATCTCACTAATGAATAAAAACATGCAAAGTGCTTATCTCCTAGGACCTGCCGTGTCCCTTTCACCTGCCTGTAATATTTCATTATTTCATTGATGTTACAGTGCTACATAAATAACTGCTGGAAACTACAGAAGAAGAAAAAGCAGACCTCAAGAACACACACACAAACACACACACACACACAGAAGAATTGAAATGTAGGTCAAGGACAGCTGAGGCAAGGAGAGAAATAAGATGATCTGAAAACACTGACATGCTCAGTATAAACATCTGAAATCATGTTCAAACTGAGTGCTGTTTTCCAGCAAAAAAAATATCACTGAGCAAATATATACAAATTCTGTATTATTCTTAAATGATGCTTTACCAATCATTAAGATTATAAGACACTATCTTCTCATAACACACTTCATGTACTTTATATGCACTGTACTGGCCATGTGGTGTATTTTTGCCTTTGGCCTCAAGCTCATTACATAATAAATTGAAGCACAACAAAATTTACCCTGATGTGTCACCTACCACATGAAATATTCCCCAGTATAAATTCTGTATGTTTTAATTGCTCTGTTCTCTGCTCAACAAGAAGGCTTTGGATAGTGATATGATTCAGTCAAACACCTGAGTTTATCCCAAGCTAAGAATATTACTCATGAGTAATCACTATTGGTTAAGCTTTCACTTGTATGGCTGTTTGTGTGTGCGTGTGTGCCAGAGATATTATTTTACTGTATCTGCAAATGTTCTTCTCATACTATGCACAAAAAGGGATACAATACACGCATAACAGATAAATAATATACATATATTGTCATATAACAAAAAATGGAACCAAATGTCATATTAACTGACATGAACTGCATAAAATGGCACTAACAATGATGGCATGAACTAAAGAAGAATCACCGCTCTCACAGATCATGAAAAGCACTTAGTTACACAAGTTTTCTTTAGCAGATGCTCTGGTAGTCTAATCTTGTTTTCCAGCTTCATAGCATGTGCTCTATTAAGTGCATGAACGAGGCCAGGGCTAGAGACAAGCCACTAACAACACAGAGAGCTCAGGTTGTCTTCAGCACACCACACAAAATGGTGCACATGTTTAATATGAACAGGAGACCCACTGTCTACTTTCATATGAAATAAAGCTAGAAATGTGTGACGTGTTTTTTTTAAACCCTATTATCAATCTGCTTATTATTCTTTTTTTTCTGCATATTATTCAGTTATGACTTTTACATTTGAACAGTTATGACAGTTATGACTTTTAGCATTAATTACAGTGATACTAATCAGAAAGGAGTTTAGTTACAATGTGAGGTAATATATCAGTATTATATACAGTGCCCTCCACTAATATTGACACCTTTGTTAAATATCAGTAAAGAAGTCTGTGAAAATTTGTCTTTATTGCTTAACCTTTTGATCTTTTGTTAAAAAAAATCACAAAAATACTCTGCTCTCATGGATATCAAACAATTGCAAATACAACACTGGTTTAGCAAAAACCATGACTTCCTGTTTCACAGGGGTACAAATATGTGGTAACACATAGACCAAATTCTCTTAGTCATTCATAACAATGTTACCCATCACTGGAATATAGCTGTGATGTGAGGCAAAAGGTTGTTGAGCTTCACAAAATGGGAAGTAGCTATAAGAAAACAGCACAAGTATTGAAAATGGCCATTTCCACCATGAGGGCAATAATTAGTAAGTTCCAATCAACTTGAAATGTTATCAATCAACTTGTAATTGGACGCGTGTCTGTATTGTCTCAATACACTCTGAAGAGAATGCTCACCTACATCACCACAAGTTGATTGGAATGGTTTCAAGAAAAAAACCTGTACTCTCATCCAAAAACAAACTGAAAATGCTTCAGTTTGTTTTTGGATGAGAGTACAGGTTTTTACATTCTTTAGACCTTTAAATAACTCATTACAAATTTCCAAGGTAAAAAGTTTGTTTGCACCTGACCATTACACACTTATGTGCTTGTTGAACATCTAATTCCAGATTTAGTCCACCAATTGCTGGTATAATAGCCTCCACTCTTCTGGGAAGGCTGGCCAATAGATTTTGAATTGTGGTTGTTAGGATTTGTGGTCATTCATCCACAAGAGCATTTGTGGGGTCAGTTCACTTTTAACTGAGTAAGATTTACACATTATCTATACTTACACTTAATTATAATTTCTCAGTACATTTTCTACCACTGGTCATCGTGAGTTATAAAAAGGTTGCATTACTCAAATGCCAAGGTTTAGTAAGCATTCAGAACGATTGTTTCAGAACCTAAATTATTAATTTACTAATTTGTGAAAATATTCTTACCATTAAAAGGCACAGTGGTCCTAGGAATGACATCCAACTCAAGCACAGGTCCAAATGGGAAGCACCACAGCATCGATGCTAAGCTGCAGAGAAGAGTCAGTGTGATGGCAGGCAGCTCAGGCTGTCTCATGACCACCATGATATTAGTACAGATGGCAGCTTTAATCCTTCCAGATCCTTTTGAGACCACTTTGTCTAGATTCTTAACAGACTCCTAACTCATCTTTCAGCTGTCAAAAGTTTCCCTCTGCATAGAAAAACAAAACAATAATGACTTCCCCCATCATAAATATTCACAGGCAAAATAATGAACCTTGCATGCACTTGCTTACTGTATCTTTTTTCCATGCCTGCAAGAGAGACTCAATTTGAAAATGTCATATGCTCCCTGTTGTATATAAAAATCTCATTAGTCGCAATGGGTACGTTTAGCAATTACATAACATTCAAGGAAGAAACTATTTCCAAAATTTCAATTTCAATAATTTCCAGTAATTCTCTTTGTACAATTTCTATATTACCAAAACCTTAAGGCTTCTAATAATTCTATCATTGTAACAATAACAGTTCCTTAATACTCCTTGACAGAAAATCTGTTAATGTTTAAATAGAAATAATAATTAAGTTTAGAGATTCTTCTGCTTAATGAAAATACCCTTAGGCACTAATACTTACCTCATTCTTGAATATTAAATGATGATGTCTATTTTTTATTTTATTTTTTATGTACAGCTCATTAACAATAAAAGTAATGGAGGCAGACTCAGCACTATGTACCCTCATCATTAAGAGCCACATCGGTTCTGTCTGTTATCTACTACAAGCCCTTATTCTTTAATTTTGTGGTGCATTATGAAACATGCTTAATTTAATCAGTAAATACAGTACATCTTCTGCATACTTTTAGTGCTGTTTGTTTATATTTGTCATAGTGAACATACTCTATAGTTAACTAAACTATAATATAAAATCATCTAGAAAAGCACATAAATTGACTGAGACTCAACTACACCATGCTATCATCATATCATCAGAAAAGTTCCACCGCAGGATTTCCTGCAAAACGTCTTTTGGAAGTCACAATTAATGACAGTAAAGAATATACTACAAACTTAACTTAGTCAACACTAACTAGATAAACATTGTTATCTAAACAAATTACAAATTAAGTTTTAAAACAAACGGTGTACTTGTGCTTAACTTTCTTCTACTTTTGTAGACCATGATGGATACAACAGTTGAAATCCTGAAAATATAGCTGAAGTAGACTGCATTCAAAATCTGCATTCAAAGATCCTTTCAAATGTAACAATATTCAGACGTAGTGGGCAAAAAATCTCGACAGCCTAGACTTTAAATGATCTAAGCATATAAAATGTAACTACCCATAACGTAACTACCCATAAAAATAATCAGCAGCATAAATGGTATACAAATGCACACTCCTATTTTCCCAGCAAATTTAAATTTAGTTAGACTGGTTAGATACAATATAATTTGTTGCTTTTAAATGATAGATTGTTTATGCTCATGCTGTTATAGTATATCCATATGACTTATATGTGCAGTGAATCTTATTATGTTGACACAATTATTAGTATTCTACATTTGTCCTTAAATCTAAAAAAAGGATTACAATTTTCAACAGGGGCATCGCTAGACCTGGCACTAGCCCCAATAAAATGTTTTGATTTTACTTTATATATATATATATAAAAAAAAGTCTGATTACATTAGAAATGTCTGAAAATAGGCTTTCCTATTCAATGAATGTTGTCATTTACATAATTTGAAGTATTTAAAACCTGAAGCCTGATTGTAATGCCAGCTGAAGTGAAAAGATCCTGTGTATCCTCTTCGATCAAAGCACCCAACGCACTCCCCACCCTATAAATTTTTAAGTAGTTTTGTAAAATTGGGGGGACCTGTATCCAAGGTAGTTATCAAACTCCAGGAACATCCCTAATTACCAATGGTTAAAAGTGGCAGAGAAATACAAAATGAGCCATTTCTGTTAGGCCATCTGTCAGCAAATCCATAATCCATGCTTAAAATTAAGTTTGACATTCCACAGATGGTGCAGAAATCCAATAAAATCACCCAAATATGTGCTTTTATTGTTTACTTTATTAATTCTCCATCTGAGAACTGGTAATCTATCTGGAGTGTATTAAACTATTGCATGAGGATATCAATCCCCCATAAGTAATCATTAACAGAAAGTTTGTTGCACAGACAAATAAAAACAAAGCATAAGTACATCACAGTCATGTTGTTTCCTTAATATTATTTATATGGCGAAATACATAACTAATCGCCAAATTAAACAATATGTACTGACTCCTGATTGATGCTTTAGAGTTTAGGTATGTAACATGATGACAACAATAGATATTGATTAAGAATTTAAGAAATGGTTGCAAGCCCCCAACTAACAGTTCAGAACGACTACACTTAGCCTTTTCTGTCATAAGTACAAATAATTTTTTTTTTAACAAATCCATATCATGCACAACATAATGTCAGAGCAAGTGTGGGCTGTACTCCTGTCAATACAATGCCAAACGCTGGTATTCCAGAATATAATCTCATGTGTTACACATGCTATATGTATACTGACACAAGTGGATTTCTCTAGAAGAAATGCACCAATGCAGAACATCTCCCCCACAATTCAAATGAGCCAAGAGATCCATGAGTATTGGCATCAAAACAAATGAAGCACATTTTAAAAAAAATTCCAGGCCTCCAATATAGAATACATGATGCATGCCTTTGATCCTCTCTGTCTTATGTTTAATCCTTCTCTCAACCGGTATAAACAAATCTAATTACATCATCAGGATGCCACTTCACAAACTTCATAAATCCGAGCATAAACTCATAAAAACACAATTTTATGCTGCCTTTTTCCGCCCTGAAAGAATGTTATAAATAATGAGCAGTGCATTTTATTAGCTGCCAGCAATATTTATATACTGAATTAAATTTACACCAAAAAAAAAAATCTGAAGTGCTCATCTGAACACTAGCTACCTTTTGATAATATAAAATAAAGATTTGAGAGTTATATGAAGTACTGGATGCTGAAAGTATCTTTTATGGTTTTTTTGTTGTTGTTGTTGTTGTTTTTTTTTTTTTTTACAATTCTCTGTAGCATTAGAAGATTACAAAAAAGATTAAATCATGGTTTAGCTTGTCAGTACTGTTTACTTATTACAAAACATTTTTAATGCTCATATATCTACATAAGAGATTCTATCATCTATGATGATGCCTCATTCAGTGATTGTATTATAATTTAATAAAACAGAGTACAGCCAGTAACACAAGCTACTCCTAAACTTATTAACCTCAGAAAAAAGTTCACTATGCATTTAGTGGTCTAGTGATGACATTATGAGATGGTGTTAGTGTTACTTTCTTAAATTCGACTGAGTGATTCATTCATAGTATTAAATGAACATAATTAATCACGTGGGTAAGGGTTTTGTTTTGTTTTTTTGCCCTTTCTACATTTTTCTAAGTTTGACATCTGCAAACAGCAAACAGGAACTCTAGAGCACTGCTCGTGATCATTTATTTATTTGCATTATTGCAACACATTGATTATTGGGTTTCAACTAAAACAACAAGGAGAGATTTTAATTCATTACAACTGATTATTACATTTCACTTTTTTGTACCCATTTTATTATTTCTTGTATTATTCAACGGTAGCGTATGTAGCTATAACGTATAATTTTGAATGACTGACAAAAACATCAATTGGTTGTTACTACTTACCTGAATCTACATGAAAACAACAACAACAACAACTTAAGGTTCTGGTCTAAAATGCCTTTCTGTATGAGGACGCCACAGAGAACGGGAAGATTGCACACCACTGCGGCATTTTTAAAGGGCACTTCTGGCACACTTTATAAGTCACCTTCACCTGCATGTTTTAGCTCTGTTGAGATATGCAATATTAGCAGATTAATGCATAACGGCTAATACGAGTACTATAGAACATGCTACTGAAAAAGACTAGAATAGGTTTCCAGGTAGGCTACTGTACCTCACAGCCTGCATCCTCGGAACAGAAATAGCCAATGCGGCGCGTTACCGTAGAAACCAGGATCTCCGGTATGTGTGTCCCACAGTAACCGCGCGATGTAACACTGCAAACGCGCGGGGTTCAATGTCCAAGGTGAGGACACGCCTATATGTGAATATTCATTACATTAGCAGTAAGCCACGCCCCGAGTGCGTTCATTTTCTGCGAGTCACTGTAAAATCTTATGAGGCACTCATAAAAACAAAACACGAATATACACGAAATAAAAGCTTGCATTTTATCTAGCTTATGTAAGGTTGGATAGCTTCAAGCATTATTTATTTTATTGTTTACTTACTTACATGACTGCAAATGTAAACTGTAAGCTTTTAGTTTGCCCAACAATCTATTAAGGACTAAACAATTTTTCAGCCATGCACTGATGCTTACATGCTCTTTAAACACTAGGATGATTCGTGTATGAACTTTTCATGTAGAGAGGCTTTTCGTCTATTAAGCCTTTAAATTATAGTCTGTTCGTATAGCCTCCAACATGTAGACTCTGACACCACTCGTGACTCTGGCGCCACCAAAAGGCAATAGAACACGATCACGACTCCTTGTCTATGATTTAGACTCAATAAACAGTTTAACAAATGCCTAGGCTTTATAAACTGTCCTGAAGTCAACCACGGATATCTGTGATATCCTGTATATGACCACCTTCCTTTGTCTGAAGGTGACCAGTATTGCAATTATATTTTTCTGTTTAGATTATTCCTCTCATTTCTTTAAAAAATTCTGTTGTGACAGTCATTTCAGATCATTATAATTACTGACCCTAGCACCACCCCTAATTCTACACAAACTTTAGCCCAACCCCTAATTCTGCATGAACCCTAACCGTAACTCAGTCTTAACTCTAGCCAAACCCTAACCCTAACTCAACTCTAACCCTAACTCAGTCCTAATCCTAGCCCAACCCAAACCCTTAACTCAATCCCAACCCTAGCCCAACCCTAACTAGATCTAAACACCAACTCAGTCCTAACCCTAACTTAATCCTAACCCTAGTCCAATTCTAACACTAAGATATCCATGTTCCTCTATCAACAGAAATGTACAGAAAATGGGTGTATGGACAACTATCATAAGTGTCAACTAATGCATAAACCTGTTTGCATAGATTTATAGTATGTATGGATTTCTTGAAAAAAAAAGGAATGAAAGGAATATAAACTATTAATTCTTAATGATATTTTAACTGCAAAATTGACATTTGATTTGAGGAGGGGGGGTTGCCTAGCAAAAGCGTAATGTAGAACAGGAGAAACGGGTTGAGGAGAAAGAGGAAGTGGATTAAAGATAAGGGAGAGGGTTTTAATACGTCACGAGTTTCCTCTCACACATGACAGACGCTTGAACTGAGTCTTTTCCATTACTAAACACTAAAGCATAATAAGAAACACGGGCTTGGGGTTTTTGTTGTTGTTTTTTACTGCAGATTTACGTGTATCTCTCTGGCAGTACCGAAGACGGAGTCTACGCATGGTAGGTATTTCATGATGATTAGAAACGTGAATAAATCCTTTAAACTGTTTAAGTGTTTACTGGCCAGCTTGTGAAAGAAACCTGTCGCTTTGAGTGAAATGAAAGCGGACACTGAACAGGACGTGTACAGGGTATGTTTACTGAGGTATTACAGATCAGACTAGCTGAACTAGTATAAATATGCTACATTTTTACAATGTTTGTGAAAGTCAGGAATTACAAGCTAAGACTAGTTAGCTTGCTAACTCAACCTATTGGCATCAACCACGGCAGCTTCCTTACGTCCAAATAATCATCTTGGGCACAAAAAAAACAAACAAACAAACAAAAAAAT
>JAOUWY010000078.1:14930154-14942061 GCA_025728095.1 Prietella phreatophila | reverse complement strand
TGTGTGTGTGTGAATGGGTGAATGAGACACAGTGTAAAGCGCTTTGGATAAAAGCACTATACAAGTGCACCATTTACTACTACTACTACTAATAATAATACTTCTAATAATGATGATGATAATAATAATGGTAATCACTCCAGTAATTGTGATGATGCTGAAGGCCAAAATTGTTTGATTTTGCTGCGGCTTTTTTCAAAATGTGCGCTGCAGTTTGCATAGTTGTTTATTTTTATGCAGAAAAATACTTGAATTGCACAAAATTGTTTTGCACTTTTGTCTTTCGCACTTCTTCCAGTCTATGCACTTATTCAGTATCATACGATCCGTACAGGGGTTCGAAGATTTTTTTGTGGGTTTTTTTTTTTTGTGAGATTTTTTTTTGTGATTGTAGTTGCACGAAATTGTGTTGCACAGTCTGTCGCAGTGGTCTTTGTTGGTAAATAAGACCTTTTAGCTGTAGTCACGTTCGACGCACATGAATCAAAGAGGGCTTTGGCTGAAGGCCCAAAGTGTGGTGTGGCACAAATCTGGCCTTTGCTTGATTTTGCGTTAATTTCTGCAATTACAAAATCATGGAGGAACTGAATAATATAAAGAAGAAGAAGAACAATTATCCGTCCGTCCAGCCATCTTCTACCGCTTATTCCTTCTTCAGGGTCGCAGGGAACCTGGAGCCTATCGGGCACAAGGCGGGGTACACCCTGGACAGGGTGCCAGTCCATCGCAGGGCACACTCGCATACACACTCACACTCCCATTCATACACTACGAACAATTTAGACATGCCAATCAGCCTTCCATGCATGTCTTTGGACTGGGGGAGGAAACCCCCATAGTATGGGGAGAACATGCACACACACACATGGCCCCGGCGGGAATTGAACCCCAGAGGTGTGAGGCGAACGTGCTAACCACTAAGCCAAGTTACTATATGATATTACTTTATATTATATTACAGCCTTACTGTTAATCTCAGTTTAGATCAGATTTTGGTTTGTGCTACAGCAGGAATAGAGAAAGCGTCTGTTCAAAGAGATGATCTGGATATCTCTATATGCATATTTCTGTATGCATATCTCTGTGCATGTGGTGATGAGAACCCAGTGGTTTTTCTTCATTGTTTAGACCAGATGGCTCACAGACCAGGAATCACAAGTTTACTAACACCTTTTAAAAATGAACTGATTTGACCTGCTTGTAAAATATCATTTTAAACACCCACTACGAGCCTATAGCTGATAATCACACTCCAGTGATGTTTACTGTGTTGGCCTGCTTAGTGTAAAAGTCAGGGGTTTTTGCCAGGAGTCCTCATAAGAATGCCTTGTATTAGGTATTTGCTTAACCCTACACAGTGAGTGCTTGCGATATTTTTGTTTAGGATTAATTTTAGCAACTGAAATGCAAAAAGAGAACAACCTTTTGTTTATTAGTGTCTGTGCCTCTTGTATCTAAAGAGTTTGCTCACTTTCACATAGCAGATGTATGGAAGTCCTAAGCAGCCGTGCATTATTAATTTTTTCTTCCTTGTTTTCTCGTGATCTCAACTTAATTTTTCTGTGTACTCGACATTCATCGTCCCAAGGTCAATGTTTTTTTTTGTTTTTTGATTTTTAAATGGATTTTTGGTTAAATGCCTGAAATAAGGTCTGTGGTTAACACAATCTCAGGATAGGTTCATGTTTTATACTGCAACATAAAATACATCAGTAATACCCCACTTGTGATTTTGTTAAGCTTTTACGTGTCTTGAAAAATACGGTTGTTAACAAGTGGCTAAATGGTACTACAGAGGTTACATGCCGAACAGGAAAACTCTTCTACTACAGCTTCGTTGTGTTTATACTCATGCTCTCGCTAACTATTCCAACTCAAACTTGCCAACTTGTAGATTTATCGGTTTATAGTATTTTACAATTTTAGTGTTGTTTTTTAAATAAAGATTGAAAGAGTTGTCTGAATTGTAGCGGTGGTGACGTTGAAGTTATGAAGTGTAGTTCATTTATAGCCTAATATTAGCTTTTACTTCTGGTGATTGTATTTAAGCTTCAAAATTCATAAAAGTTGTGTTAATTTGTGATTATCTTCTTGATGAGCAAAACATGTAAAAATCATAAACTTTGTTTGTCACAGTTTTATTTTCTGCAATAATCCAAAAGCCAATGGAAAAATCCTATTGGCTTTCTGTCGACGGAACCAGGGTGATGGTAACTTCTGGTGTGGCCTACAAAAATGTCATCCCTGCTGGACTGACAACTTCCACATTAGTGTCCGCCACTTGAGATGGGGACACCCTTCTCTCTTAATGCGGAGATAAAGTCCATCTCTACAACGGGCAGTTATTACATTTATGATGGTGAAGATGCCAGCATGCATGTAACACCAGTTCCATTCACAATGCGGCAGATTTTCTCAGGATAAAATTACGTTGTGAGAAAACAGCTTTCGGTTATGTCAAGATCACAAAGAAATTCAATTGATATAATGAGATAACAACTTTTTTTTTATGTCGATCATGAGAAAACAATTTGTGTCAATCACAAGAAAATTAATTCATGATCACGAGAAAACAACAAAGAAAAAAATTTATAATGCATGGCCGCTTGGGGCTTCCATACAGATGTGTAAATATTAGACTAATTTATTTCCCTTGAGGTATCTCTTGTGTAAAGTCAGATGTACTCTTTGCAATTACATTGGCCTTTTAAGATTATTGTCACACTATATAAGATGATCCCAATAAAATCTTGGAAGAGGCCTATAACAAACTGGGTGATAACACGTTCTCAATGTCAGATTGTATGACGATCCTCTAACACTGCAAATCATTAAAAAAAAAAGACTAGTTTCTGTTTGTCGAAAATCAGTATGATCTGGGCTTGTTCATAACATGGGGTCACAATCAGAAAAATCTCTTTAAAATAAGCTCGAGGTCATCTGGATTTTTTCCTGTATCCTTTGATTATGTTGCACCGTATTTCCCCACAAACGTGTATTTGTCTCATGAATTTTACATCATCATATGCTGATGGTGGCTTTTAGATGAGTGTTATAACAGCTATATTATAAGTTAGAACACTATATTAATAAAAATTTCTGCCACTTTGTCATCGACTGCCTTTGATTGGACTGGCACTAAATCAGCCTCTGGTGAGCACATCACATTATGCCTTCTAAGACTGTCCATCACAACTCATAACCAGAGAAATCTTTTATGATATGAGTATTTTTTTTCTGCGACAGCAAAATTTTGGGGGAATAGAAGCTCTTGCTATTTATGCAATATATCAATATATAATTTTAGGTGATTTATGAAAGCTAACTAGATGAAGCTAAAACTGTTTTGAACAATAAAGTTGCATTAAAAATGCCACTTATCTCAGCTAAAGTACTGTACTTTTTTTTTTTTTTGACAGGATTCACATCTAGGATGATGACCGTGTCCTGCTTCCCTTGTGGGTTGAGAGAAACTCTGCTGGTGGAGGAAAAGCAGAGATAGAGCGAGAGAATGTAAAAAGAGATGGGAAAGAGGGTGTGGAACTGTTGCCTGGGTGTCTCCACAGCTGTGCTGTATGGCTCCCTGGCTCTTTTTGTCTCCATTCTCCATAATGTCTTCCTGCTTTATTATGTGGACACTTTTGTGTCTGTTTACAAGATAGACAAACTTTCCTTCTGGGTGGGGGAGGTGAGTTAGTTTGTTCTGTTGCTTACGTGGACAGATGCAGGGCACGAAGTGCACAAAGTGCATCCTTTTATACTAGATGAATCATTTTGTGATTACGTATTTCTGGCTTGCTCACACAGACTGTGTTCTTGATATGGAACAGCCTGAACGACCCGCTCTTTGGATGGCTAAGTGACTGCTCCTTCCTTAGCACCCCTCAGTAAGAACTCACTTCTTCTCTCTAAACAGATAAAACCAGAATTTAGAGTACAACAAAACATTGAAAAGTTTAAAATAATAGTAGAAGAAATGTTATAACACAGACAGCTATTTTGTTGTAATATTAAAAGAGCTTTATTTTGTACGTCATTGTTTGACTTCTCAGGTCTGGGTCTCGGATCTCTTCACCTGAGGTGGTGTTGAAACGACTCGAGTCTCTCGCAAGGAATGGGCCGCTTTTTGCTCTTTCCTTCCTGGCCTTCTGGGTGGCCTGGGCCCACCCTGGTCTGCAGTTCCTCATCTGCCTGTGCCTTTACGATGGTTTCCTCACGCTGGTGGACCTCAACCACAACGCCCTGCTGGCTGACCTGGCCATGTCTGCAAATGAGCGCACACGCCTGAACTTCCACAGCTCCCTGTTCAGTGCACTGGGCTCGCTGTCTGTCTTCCTGTCCCACTCTTTCTGGGACAAAGAAGACTTTATGTCCTTCAGGCTTTTTTGTGTAGCGCTGGCTGCCCTGTCAGTGCTGGGCTTTGCTGTGGTATCTCGAATTCTGCGCCGCAGGTTCCAAAATGAGGTCCAGTCAAACAAGAATGGAGAAGGGGATTTGCTCAAAGAGTATGTTCACTGTTTTAAATCTGAATTTTCTGCATTCATTTAGCATAGTAAGATTAATAGAAAGATTTTCATGTTGCTTAGAGCCACAGTTCTCAAAAATGTCACTTTAATCTTCAGTTATTAAAACAGTATTTAGGAAAGTTTTATAAATACTGGTTCGATACCTAACTAATTACTTAATGGAAAAAAAAAAATCCTGAATATTCCAAGCAACCGTATTACACATTTTATAGATTTGTTTCCCAACCCGAAAGATTTTGTTTCACCCACAAGGAATGTGAAAGCTGTTTGACTCTACAGATTAATACTGAGCAAAGTCATTGCAGTGCTGTATTTCTGTTGCTTTACACACCTATGTCATTGCTATAGGTTTATAACTTGCTCATGTGGTGTAATAAAAGTGTGAGCTCTGTCTGCTTGGAGTGTAGCAATTTAGAAAAAAAGACGTGGGGGGAAAAAAGTAAAAACAGGACTTGGTCTGCCTCACAGCCAATTAAATGAGAAATGGTTCTCAGATTGCAGACTTGTCCCAGTCCCCTATGAGTTTCTTTTTGTGAGCACAAGAGATTGAAATTGCCTTTTCAATACTCGCCTCCTCCCTCTCTCATTTTTATTACTCTCATTCCTTTTCTCTCAGATTGTCTCTTGGCCAATCTCCTCTTGCTCAGACTGAGAAGCCCATCACTCTTGCCGAGTACCTGAAGCAACTCTCCCGCCACAGAAATTTTATGTGGTTTGTTTCAATGAATCTGGTGCAGGTACATATTGTTTTTGGACCCATTTATTTGCACCCTTTCCTGATTTTATAACTTGCAGTAATTGCTGCATATGGCTTTATTTATTCACAGGTATTTCACTGCCACTTCAACAGCAACTTCTTCCCTCTGTTTCTGGAGCACCTCTTATCAGACCGCATCTCTGCCCCCACAGGCTCCTTTCTGCTGGGTAAGAGCATATGACCCTTGTGGAACATTTGCCTAGTTAAAATATGATTCATAATACCTTAGGATATGAATAGTATTTGCTGCATTACCTTGCCCGTGGGTTGCTCATTGTGGAGCTAGCTTGATGCAGTTGTGATTTGCAGTCTGCTCGATATATCGCTTTGCTTATTGTAAGTCGCTTTGGATAAAAGCGTCTGCCAAATGAATAAATGTAAATGTATATTCCCCTGGAAAGATTAAGCTGGAAATCAGTAATGGGGTATGATCATTCTCTATTTTTAAGAAATAACATATCCAGTACGTTTACATGGATAACAATAGTCCAATATTAACCAAATTAAGACAATACTCTGATTAAGAAACTACCATGTAAACAGCGATTATTGATCACCTTAATCCAGCTAAAGTTATACTCGAAATAAACACAAATCGAATTAAGACGTGGAGTATTCCTGTTTTAGACACATAATCGAGGTGCATTACAGACATGTACACACCTTAATCACACTTAACATCATTTGGGAGTTTTCACCACATTTTACCACAGGACATGTACACACACAGCAGTGCTCAACCGTTTGATGGCAAACAAGAGAGCACGGCTGTGTCCGAAACCGCATACTTGCCTACCCACTACATAGTAGGTGAAATACACGTGCATCAGCTACTATATAGTAGGTAAATACGTGGTTTCGGACAGTCGTCCATTAGCACGTATAGCATAACAAAGAATTAACCTCACTTGAATCTCACCCAAAACTGTATACGGTACCATAACGAAGACGAACTGTATGTTGATACGTGAAATTCTTGAGGGACGTCGGACGGCATGGCATGGGGACGTAATGACGTGTGACATTAAGCGATCTATGTTCTATAACATGTAAAACAGGAAAATGAAAGGAATATTCTAAAAGCAATTTGTGTAAATACGTTAATCACAATATTGTCTTATTCAAAATAAGGTCAATAATTAGATTACTGCTGTCCATGTAAATGTAGTCACTGAAAGCTGTTATTTGAGTTGACGTCTGTTGTATTTCATAAGTGTCTGACATTTCAAAACTGTGTATTAGTGTTTATATAGCTTTCTCTGTTCAAACTTCACAGGCATCTCTTATATAGCTCCCCATGTCAACAACCTTTACTTTCTGACATTAAGCCAAAAACTGGGCGTCTACCGGGTGGTCCGTGGCCTCTTTCTTTTGAAACTGGGCCTTAGTATAGCAATGCTGCTAGCAGGAGCAGACCAGGTCTACCTGCTTTGCTTATTTATCGCTAGGTAAGAGCTCAACATTACACTGCAATATACAAACACATCTAGACAAAGCATTTGTCTTTCACTTGATATGGCCTTAAATGTCTTTTATTTATTTGATTCCGTTGCATGTATCTTTCTGTTGCTTGATTCGTATGCTCTAGTAACATAAGAATCACACTAAATATAAAATTCCATAATACTTTGGATTGACAATCAATGCATATGTGTCGTACATTTCTCAGACCATTTAGCATGATCAACATATTAGTACAAATATTTTTGTAGATACAAAATATATTTGTATCGATCTAATAGAATATGTTTTTCTTATTTAATAATTTTGCACATAGCATGGTTGTGCTTTCTAAATTCTTTACTAAATCAGGTCAAATGTCTGAATCATTCTCTGCAGTAATCGAGTGTTTACTGAAGGGACCTGTAAGCTGTTGAATTTAGTAATCACAGACCTGGTTGATGAGGACTTTGTGTTAAACCGGCGACAGCAAGCAGCCTCTGCACTGCTGTTTGGTATGGTTGCTTTGGTAACAAAGCCCGGCCAGACCTTTGCTCCCCTTATTGGCACCTGGCTGCTGTGTGTGTATACAGGTATGTATGAATAAGCGTGTTCAGTGGACAGGTTTGATCTGAATAATGAAAAAGAATAAAAATCACTATCTCCAGCATACTTTGTGAGGATGTTCTGGCTAGCAATAGCCTGTCAGTTCAGGTTTTAGTAAAGATATAGGTTTTTCCTGTTTATATGATTATTTACACCCTAGTGTCCTGCTGTTCCTTAGTTTGCTATCTGATGGAGTATAGGTTATACACACTTAAGTCTGATGGGTAATAGTAGTAAACTAGGATATGCTATATAAAAATATTTTTAATTCATTCAGAAATATCCTTAGTGAAGAGTCAATACTTACCCACACTTTCTTAACACAGCTTGATTAAGGTCTTGTTTGCTCTTTCTGAGGTGCCAGACATTGCATAGAACATCTGTCTCTTTACCTGAATGACCAACATACAAGTTAGATGAACCAGATAGATCATTAGCCAAGGTGCTTTGCAACCTAGTACACAAGGTGTTCTTGACAGTCCATGACTTTCATAGAAAGTCTGTGTCACCAGTCAAGCTCAGATCTGGGATGTTCTTTCCAATCATGCAAATTCAGGTACGTCCTTCATTCCCAGCACAAGCATTGAGTAGCACTATGGTGTCATTAGTGGTGGGTTCTGGCAATGCTAATCCATACAGGGTACATTTAAGCTCTCATAACTTTCATGAGGGTCTTTAGAAGTACTATTTTCTGACCTCAGATCTGTTCACTAAAGGTACCCTATGGTACACTGACGTGTCCATGAAATGGTGTCAATCCATGAAATGGTATGTATAGAACTTAGCCCTTTTTAAAATACATGTGTATCGCAGTAGAAAATACCTCTTAGGAGACATTTATTATGACCTCACACCTCAAAACTCATAAATGAGTAGGACCAGGTTAAAAGTGCTCATTGTTCCATTCCTGCCCATGTTCACAAATCCCCACCCGTAGTATCTTGGGGGAACCATACAGTGTCTATAAAATGATTGAAAGGAGGTGCATCCATACACAAACAATCCTTCTGGACAGGAAATCAGTTTTCCAAGAAAGGTTTTCTCAGTCACTTTATAAACGTTTCTTACCATGTTCTGTGTATCTTTCAAGTTAGTTGTACAGGTAAGGAATAGCAAGTTGTTTAAAAAAAAACATCCTGTACACTCTTGAGGGTTTTTTGTTGTTGTTGGTATCTTTTTTTAACCATTTCATTTAAATATCATGTCTACCATTTGAATTTATAAAATCTTTTTCTTTTATTGTGACACAAAGGTTAGTTAAACAAAAATCAGAAATTTTGATTCAGTTTCAGTTGGGATAAATCTCTATTAGCGTTGCACATCTGGATCCTAATATTTTTTGCGTATTCCTTTTTGCCTATATTGATCAAGCTCTGTTAGATTAGATGGAGACTGCCGGTGAACAGAAATTTTCACGTCTTCTAAAGATATTCAGTTGGATTGAAGTTTGGGCTTTTAACTGGAACGTTCTACTACATTCATGTGCTCGGTTTTGAACCACTCCAGTGTAGCTTTAGCAGTATATTTAGGGTTGTTATCTTGTTGGAAAGCAAGTCTCCTCCCCAGTCTCAACTCTCTTGCATATTGGATCAGGTTTTCTTCTTGGATTGCTCTGAATCTGGCTATATCCATCTTGCCCTCAACCCTAACCAGTTTCCCAGGGTGAAAACCTATTCAGTTATAAACTTTTTATTTTTTTTAAATTTATGAATAATTTTGCACACACCCCCTTTATAATAGCACCCCCACAATAACCCCCTCCCCAACAACACTGTATTAATTCCAAATCAGTAGAAAGTTATAATGCAGAAATATGTGCAAACATTTAAGAAGGTGAATACATATGCAAGGCACTATATTCAGCTCATTTTCAGCCCTACTTTGCCTCGCATAAACTGGCATCCTATAAATGAATTTTTCAGTCAGATTTGCCAAACCTGAAGAAAAATATCGTAGTGGTACATATTTTTTGTATTTTTTCAGTTTGGCCCCATGCAAGCACATTTATTAATCCTTCAGGTTTCTTAATTCATACAGGTTAATTTTACTTTTCCAGTTTGTTTTAAACTCAGGACTTTGATTTTTTATTTCAGTGATAGTACATTTATTGGACAGCTTTATCTTTACTGTTCTCTCAAATTTTCTCTAGGTTATGACATCTTTGATAGAGGTCCTCCTAAAGACTCTGTGGCAGCTGTAGGTGTCTCGGGTACAGAGAGGTCTTTGCCATTGCGCCAGGGCTGCTTTTACCTACTGGTGTTTGTGCCCATCTCCTGTGCCCTGCTGCAACTACTGGCTTGGTCCCGCTTCACCCTCCACGGTCGCAGATTACAGGGCATTAAAGCTAGGAGGCAGGGTGCTCAACACCTCATTGATGTGAAGGCCATCTAATACTGTCTACCCCATTCTTCACTGCCTCACACTGACTCAGGATGGAGGCTGGTATCTCATATAAAAGGACTGTGACAGTGAAATCTTGGTGAAACCAGCCTTATTTTCTTATTGTGATAAATAATCTTCATGTCTATATTTTTAAACAAAATGATCTAGGGACCAAATATGAACTGTTAAAACAATCAAGTGGTGTGGGACCATATGGGAGAGTAAAATTTCTTCGCCTTTGACTGCACAATACAGGATTGTAATTTGGTATTGTAACTCCTAGATTGAACAATGGTTTACCTACTTTAGCTTTTTTTCTGTAAAAAAAAAAACAACATAGGTTGTTGACCTATTTATTTAACATTTTTATATTGTGCTAATCTCATAATAAGCATTTTGGGAGTACTCTAGCAGTTCAGGTTCAGCGGATATGGACTTTTTGCTGATTAATTTGCACCAGGTTTTTATTTGGCACAGAAAATTTTTGTGGTACGCTATTTCCCCGACCCCATTTGTTGTATTCTTTCTTTTCATATATTAAAACATTTTACCAAGTATTTTATGATAATTATTCCTGAGTATGATACAAGTATGATACTAGTAAATGACCTTTCTAAAGATGAGAGTAGTTTTGTATATTTATTTATTTAAAAACTACCATTTTCAAATATGCTTACTTTGAAGACATTGGCTGATTTATACAAATTGTGCATTAACTTTACAAAAATGGGGGTAAAAGACACTTTACAGTACTTTTCAGTATTCGTCAGTGACGACATTTACCTTTTTGATGTTTTTATGCTTTTTGAGTTCAAGGAGATGGTTTGTAACTCAGGAAATTTGACATAAATTTTATGTTTGTCATTCCTTGTAATGGTTCATACATTCATATCAATGCTTTTGAGAAAATAAACATACTTGTGTTGCTTCAATTATGATTGATCTCTGAAAATGTTTGTTATTGATATCATATTAGGATCATATTGACAATGCCACATAATTGTAAAAGACAATTGAGTTGTAATTAATTCTGTAAGCAGATAAAGTGCCCTCCAATAATATTAGCACCCTAGGTAAAAAAGAAAAAATTATTGTTTAAACTTTTGATCTTTTGTTTAAAAAATATTATCAAAAATACTCTGCTCTTAAAGATAACAAACAATTGCAAACACAACACAGGTTTATAAAAAAAAATCTTTGTTAAATGTATATGCGCAAAAATTATTAGCACCCTTATGAACGCATATGAGAAATATATTTTAGGTATATTCAAATTGATATTTCAAAATGCTTTTGTATACTGGCATGACTAGGAACAGGAAATTGTTCAACCATGACTTCCTGTTTCACATGCGTATAAATATGAGGTAACACATAGGCCAAATTCCCTTAATCATTTGTAACAATGGGTTGTTTAGCTTCACAGAATGGGAAATGGCTATAAAAAAAAATAACACAAGTACTGAAAATGCCAATTTCCACAATCAGGGAAAAAATATAAGACGTTCCAGTCACATTAGAACTATATTGTCTCAACGCATTATGAAGAGGATGGTTCAAGTGGCCAAAACATCTCCAAGGATCACAGCTGGAGAATTGCAGAAGTTAGTTGTGTCTTGGGGTAAGAAAGTCTCCAAAACTACAATCTGAAGTCACCTACATCACCACAAGTTGTTTGGAAGGGTTTCAAGAAAAAAGCCTCTACTCTCATCCAAAAACAAACTCGAGTCTCTTCATTTTGCCAGACACTATTATGGAACTTCCAGTGGGATCAGGTTCTATGGTCAGATGAAGCCAAAATAGAGCTTTTTGGCAATAAACACCAGAGGTGGTTTTGGCACACACAGAGAGGTAGCCATATGGAAAAATACCTCATGCCCACAGTTAAATATGGTGGTGGCTCTTTAATGTTTTTTGGCTGTTTTTCTGCCAGAGGACCTGGACATTTTGTTAGGATATATGGCATTATGGACACCTTACTGTCTCTGCCAGAAAGCTTAAAATGGGCTGTGGTTGAATCTTCCAGCAGGACAATGATCCAAAACATACATCAAAATCTACACTAAAATGATTTACTGACCACAAAATTAAGGTCCTGCTATAGCCATCACAGTCCCCTGACTTGAAACTCATAGAAAACCTGTGGGGTGAACTGAAGAGAAGAGACCACCAGCCTTTGTAGGATTTGGAGAGTTT
>JAOUWY010000078.1:14899054-14909475 GCA_025728095.1 Prietella phreatophila | reverse complement strand
TGTATAATAAATTGCTTGTATAATAAATATAAAATTGCTTATCTTTTTGCAATTTTCTTGTCAGTGACAATAAACCTTGAACTTGAATCTTGCACCCTGTCCCCTACCTCTCTTCAACCAGATAACTGCAGTCTACCTAGGTGTGTTCTTTTAAATTATATTGTTTACGATGTGCTATTTTCCTGTTTGAAAGAAACAGTAAATGAACTAAAGTCTAATTCAATAATTAGCCAGTCAACTGGAGAAAGCATCCCACAATAATGTACTTGCAGGATGTCCAGTATATCAAATGCAAATAACAAAACTGCTTTCAAATAGACACGCATGTTTGTGAAACAGACTGATACATGTGGTGTGTTTTCTGGGATGGTTCACTGTGGATGATACACAAGCAATGTACAGTGCTTCGAGTTTATCTTCCTTCATTTGATGCAACTTTCTCATATCATTTCAATTCATAATGGTCTAAAATAACTTCATAATTTTTTATATCAACACAATATAAAATATATTTACACTACCCATCAAATGTTTAGACAAACTCATTCTTTATTTTTATCCCCCCCTCCTGATTTATTATAATAATAATAATAATAATAATAATAATAAAGTCATCAAAACTTTGGAATAACACAAATGAAAAATATGTGAATTATGCTGTGATTAAAAAAATCCAAAATAAATAAAAAACTATTTAGTATTTTAGCATCTTCCAAGTAGACACCCTTTTTGCCTAGAATTTCCAGAAATGTATTCGTGGCATTTTCTAAACCGATTTCTTGAGGAACCCCCCTGAGGTGCTTTTTAAACAGTATTAAAGGAGTTCCAACCTATGCTAGACACTTATTAGCTGATTTTCAGAATATTTTGCTCCAAATCATCCAGTAAAAAAAAGTGTAAATAAAATGTTAGTTTTCTAGTGACAGAAATTAATGTTGGCACAATTATATTTTTTTGTCTACAACACCGATTTCAAACATTTAATCATGTACCTTCAAATCAAAAGGTTTTTAAGATCATGAGAAACATTTCAGTCAAGTGTCTCCAAACTTTTGACAGGTAGTGTCTATTGAGCAGGTGCTTAAGCACCCAACGCCTACAGTCACATGCCTCACACTGAAGTGCAAAATAATCATTTAAGACCATCTGTGCTTTTTGTTATTTTCTGTCCTTCTTACTGGTGTTCACAGAAATAATCTTTTCACAATCCCAAAGTGTGAATCACTACAACAATATGGAGTAATAATTAATATGGTGTGTAATATGAAATAAGGACACTGCTGTTTTAGCATTTTTGTTACACACATTCAGAAAAATATCCATGTCTTAAATCAGGCAGTGTCTTAAATCAAATGTGTGGTCTTGTGATATAAAACATGTCTATGATTTAATTATTCTTTGAATAGATTTTCTTCTTATCCATGTCTTGAGTCCTTGACAACTTTTGCGGTCTGCCAGTCAGTACACACAGAATACAACATATGGTACAGTGTATTCAGTTCAATGTTTTAAACACGTTTATTTTAATTGCAGTGGTTAAAAGAGTTTTTCGGGGAAAATGCTTGACTCCAATGATTATGATACTATGCTTTACTCAGGGTAATCTGACTCACAGTAAGAGATTTGGCTTGTATTTGAATACTAATTCTACTCTAAAACAACTAGGCCAAGTCTAATTTGGTTAGGTGGGTGCTGTGGTAAATATACTGGAATCAAGCTTATTGTTTGATTGATGGTTAAAATTATGTTAAATTATTCATTTAATTTTTTTTTACTTTTATATACACTAGCTCTATATAAAATAATACATCATGTGGCATGAGCATAAATTCCAGTGTAAATCTTGTTTATGTTTATTTTCCCCAAACTTCTTTTCCCCAGTGGCAATCCATCAACTCAGCATTGATACACATCAAAAAAATCCCAGACTCTGTCCATTAAAAACAGCCTTGCTTCAGAATCAGCCATTTATACCACTGACAGAATTACAACAGGGCCTTGTCTTCAATGCGCAGAGTTCAGAAGGGGTAGTGCACTATAAGACTCTTCATTCTTGCTTGTTTCAGGGGCAGATGGAAGGAAAAGGCTCCAGATAAGAATTCAGGCTTGCTAGCAAGGATGCACCGGGATGTAGGGTGGCTTGTCTAATTGCCTGTCTCAGAGAGGCAGATACTGAAAGGATTTATTCAGGCTTAATAAAGCCTGTGTGTCTCGCCAGAGTGCATGTGTCAGTTTGAGAATGTCACTCAAAGAAGCTGAGTGTGTGGAATCAGTAGGTCTGGCTGGGTATGTCACATTCAGGCATGCTAGTAACCATGGAGATACAGTCCAGATATGCTTCATGGCCTCATTTAAAAAAAAACAAACATTTGAATGAATATTATGAGAAAACTTTAGGAAAGATGCAGGATGGTATTGTAGCATAAATGTTTTTTAACACCATGAACATGAAAGAAAAGATGGAGCCAAGTTTGCACTTAGAGTATCAAAGTCTGTATGTTCATCTGATTTACTGAATGTCTTTAAGATTTAGATTTAATCATCAGAATAAATAAAGCAGATACTTCCTCGGAAAATAACTAGACTGTATAGTAGTCCTTCGTACAGAAGAATGTTTTCTTACACCAGTTTTCACAGTCTCTTTAATTTTTTACATAATTTTTTTGCTACACAACATTTTTGGCATGCATACTATACATTGAGAAACATATTTTATATTTAAAAATAAAAAGCACCACGTGTAGTTATTAAAATAGGCATCTATGATTAACCTGATTTTCTAGCTGGTAGGTTATTTTGTCTGAATAATAAAATAAAAATACAGTAAACACATAATAAAACAGATGAAGTGTGCAGTATATAGGAAACCACCTGAGTTCTGTCAACACCATCTGTTTCCTTGCTTAATGAGGGTTGGTAGTAAAGAGAAAAAGTTATATGACCACTGGAAAAGCAACAGAGAACAAAGTGAAGCAAAACAAACATTTAAAAAACTAAGATGCCAGATAATCTCGCAGAACTTTATTTTACAGATATCTTTCATTATTCACATACAACAGCAGTAGATTCAGAGGTACCACAGGAAGACGCTCAAACTGACATTATTTATAAATACACTGATTAATTCAGTTTTATATTAGTGTTTGCAGAAAATATTTTGATAATTTCCAGATTATGTACATTGGACTGTTAAACACATTTCATATCCTGCCATTTTGTACATGAAGTTTGAAGGTTTGAGCACAACAACCTTTTAAGGGCATTCTATGAAAAGTGATATTAAAGCCTTCTACAATTTCAATATGTTACAAAAATATACTTAGAAATAAAATAATGTAGTCAAAAATATTGTATTACTAGGTGGAGTTACAAGAACGATTATCAAAGACAGAAAGCATCAGTCACAGACATAACCTGTGGTCTTCAAATTTTGAATGTGTACAGGACTATTCAAAAGTAGATGTGTAAGATCACAGTATTAGATTCAAAAGTCCTGGAAATTTTGTGCCAAAGATGACCTGGTTTTGACCTTAAATATGTAGACAGAATATGTTAATTCAAAATTATATCAATGATCAGGCTACAAAAATACTCCCAAAACAATGCATTTTTTAAATTTAAATAAACACTTTGATAAATGTATGATTGACAAAATGTTAAGCCATAATGACACAAAAGCTTTTAAGAAAGAAGAATCTGAAAGCTTAAAGTATAAAAATGGACAAGAGGTCCTTCTGTGAATTTTCTTTAAACACAGCAGAAATATATATTTATTTAGAGAGATAACTTAATAACCCAAATATTTCAATCTTTAAAGCTGTACATACAAGACATGTTTATACATACAGAGGTACACACTGCTTTTCCTGGAGAGACTGCATAGAGAGTATGCAGGTCTACTTCCTTCTTGCGTTCACACTTTTACAGACCCAGTTCATGCCATCCTGATACACACATAACAAATGAGAACTTTAACATAATGTATAATTTCATAATCCAATGTTACCTGTTTTGTTTATGAAATATAAATGAAACACAAACTATATTTATATAAATTATGAGGAATATTCTAACTAAAAGTCATAACCCTCTCTGTATGTTTATCATTCATAATTACCTGGACACCCTCCCCAGTGAGGGCTGAACAGGGCTGGATCTGCCACACTCTGTCCCGAATGGTGTGCAGGTTCAGTCCCTCAGCGATTTCAGATGCAGGGGCTGCAGTGAGGAGGTCTTGTTTATTAGCAAAGATGAGAACAGGAACCCCACTGAGTTTCTCCTCATCTAATAACTCAGCCAACTCCTGTGAAGAGCAGTACAACATGTAGTAGTGTAGTATCTTTTAAATGAACACTAAAATTACAGCAGGTGAAGTTAGATACATAGAATTACCTGTCCTGTTTCTTCAAATCGTTTGCGATCTGCACTGTCAATAACATAAATCTGAAGACAAAATAAACAAACAAACGATGAACTGCTCTGTCAAAGAAAACTCAAAGTACTTTCATGAGTAATTATGCATGAAAGCCATGTCACTCACCAGAAGATCTGTATTTTCAAAGTAATTCCTCCAGTAGGGCCTGATCTTACGCTGCCCACCAATGTCCCACACGTTTAGTTTGAAACCTTGAGACTGCACACTTTTGATGTTGAAACCCTACACAAATCATAATATATGCACAAAAAAATCTCAGAATGAAAACATGAGACTTAAAAATGAAAGACATGCTGTCTTACATTACAGTGTGTATTCTTTCATTTTCATTTATTAGATAAGACTGGTGAATCAGATGTGTTGGGAGCAGTGAAGACTCTAATGTGCAGGACCAGGGCTTGATCCTGTGCTCTGTATCTGACCTGTGTTGGTGTAATGTGGCTGATATCCTCTGAGGCCAGCTGTTTGAGCAGAGTGGTCTTGCCACCGTTGTCCAATCCAAGAAGCAATATGCGGACCTCCTGGTCCGGGGTACTTTTCAGCTTTCGCAAAATTGATAGCAAACCCTGGAAAAAAAATGAAATGAAAAAAATATATACTAGTTTTAGATTAATTGGGTTACACTAATGCAACATGCATGGATGTCGCTTTAAGGGCCGCGAGAGTAAACACGAGCTCAGCCATAAAGCTGATAAACCCCATGCATCCATCCACCACTCATCCATCTTTCCTCACTTGTATGTTATCATCATGCACAAACTGTACGATTATAATTTTGGTTCATCCTTTTCCGGTTCTGACCACAAACCCTAGTTCTATGCCACAGATATGCCATATAATGATGCTGCTTTACGGCTAGCCAGTCAGCTATATAAGCTCAATAGGGATTTAGCCAGAAGTGTGATGCTGATTCTTATTCAGAATATATAATCATCTCTACAAATACACATTTGTCTTCGTCAGTAACGACTGATTAAACGACGGTCGCACCGTGATAACTGCTCTGTCCTATACGCGCTGTGTCTGATGTACAGTGTAAAAGCTTGTTATTATAATGGGCTTTAACTCACCATGTTGTGATTGTGCCTCCTCGAGACGCCTCCGTGTTACTAAGGACTGCCAATGACGTAGTACGCAAAGACACACGCACGAGGGGGCGTGGTTTTATTCGCACAAAGCGGAAGGCGATTCCCAGTTATAGCTAACCAGGTAATTTTGTGTGAATGGTTTAAGTAACTCTACCCTAATTTACATCGCTGTGTTGTGTGCGAGCACGTAATGTTGCAGATTCACCAGTGCATTTGGGGTTTCTTCAAAGTGAACGGTTAATACACGCATGCATTGACTTTGTGTGGAAAAGTGCTGTTTAGTAAGCAAGTACACAGTGGCACTTAAACACGGGTACATTTCTGTGCGGCAGCAGTACGAAATCTAGCGGAATACTGTAAATGAAACTTGCTTTTCTTAGACTGAACTGCGTATAATTCATTTTATTGCTTAGCCCCAGGGATCCGCCCGTTTCCGTGATTGGCATTGGAGGTGCCACGTGCTTCCGCGCGTCTACCGGAAGCTGTACCGATACACCGCGCTGAGTTACTACAGCCAACCACTCACCCACCAGACTCACACCACCGACACCCGGTCATACTGTAAGTGCTTCTTGTCCCAGCTTTTACTATCCGAGGATTGAGTTTGAATTGAGGATGTTTCTGGTTTGTGAGATCTGTGCAGTCAGAACCTGAGCCTGATGGTTTCAATCCAAACTTGCAGCAAACTCAGTCAGTCTGCTAACCTTCTATCGGCTCTCATCTTTACTGCGAATGATTCGGATGTAACTTCGTAGATAAAACAATTTTGAGTTATACAGGGTTTAAAGACCGCTATGCATGTCTGATTGGTGTAGAGTCCAATGTGGCGAGTTTGTTGTGAAAGCTGCAGTTCATTATCAGTTTGATCCGACCAAGATCTCTTTTCATAACAGTCTTCTCCACGGTGGGAAAAACAAGGCTTGTTTTTATTACTTTCTTCTCTCTGCATGGTTGGGTTATGTATTGTGGGGTTATCATATTATCTGCCAACCAAAGCAACACTTACACAGTACATTCACAAGTTCAACATTTTTTTAGTTTTGTTATTAAAGTCTTATTAAATAGTCATCAACCTACTTGTTGTGCATAATTGTACAAAAGATAAGTTATTGTCTCTACAAGATGAAGCTAAGGTGAGTGTAATAAAGTGTTCAGTAATGTTATTTGTGTTATAAACCACACCGTGTTTACTCATCTGAACTGTCACATTAATCAACTCGTACCTTTTGCTGTCAAAAAGGCTTGTAGTCCTATAGTAGCACTGTGTGTCATTGTGTCCTTACTTAAAATGATGACAATGCAGAAATAGCAAGGTGATCTAAATGTACATGTAAACACATTCATGTTTCTGGTGGTCTTAAACAATGTGAGATTTTGCTGTAATAAAGTTAAATACATTTCAAGGCTAGAACACTTCAAATGGTTTTAGGAACACTATCTTAAATTATATTGTTGAGTTAGAGAGTTTAACAAAAATTATTGTCCATCTAGACACATAAGTATACAGTAAAATGAAATGGGATTCTCCAAAGGGTTGGTGCAACATTAGATGTTACAGACAAGTGTACATAATATATAACATGTAGTGCAAAAATGTTGCACCCAGATGTAAAATTGCAAATGCTTCAGGGCATTTTGGTTTTCTTCAAAGCAAGCTTTTGATTAAATGAAGCAGTCTGGTAGAGGCAGTTACTCAACCCATACTTACAGTAGTTCACTAGAACACAAGCTCTGAACTTTTATGTGCTTTTTTTTTTCTTTTTCCTTCAACTTGTCACAGCACTGCTGACCATATTACATTTCTGAGCTTTATAATTCTTCCTCTTAAAACATCTTAGGGAGTTTTTTCTTGCCACCATCGCCACTCAGTGGTTTGCTCAGTTGGGATAAATTCACACCTTTATTACCTGTATACGATGTTGCTATTTCTGTAAAGCTGCTTTGAGACAATGTCTATTGTAAAAAGCGCTGTACAAATAAAAATTGAATTGAATTAATATCGTTTTGAATTAAGTGAAATAATTACTTAATTAAGTGTGACATGCTGTAACATGCTCAACTAAATGAAGGTCTTGCATAGATTGATGTAACACAGTGGCCACATTATTTTTAACTTTGGAGAGAATGAGTTTGCAACTCTGCTCCGGTTCCTAGAACTTCTGTGTATAAAGCCTGCTTTGAATTGAACACACTGAAGATTATGATCATAATCTGAATATGTAAGAGTAGTAATTAAAATCAGAACTTTGATCCAAGTGAGTTTATACCGGTGGTGTTTGCATTTAATCAGTTATGGGTTCTGTTCCATTTTGTTGTCGATTGCTTTCCTAGTCATTATTTAATCCAGATCTTGGGCAGAAAATGGCTTCATCTAATCACTGACAACATGGAGGCTACTGGAAACATGGATAAAGTGAATAATAATATAATGTGGCTTACCATTTCATGATGTGTGCCTTTATTTTAGTGTACAATTTTGCTCACTCTTGTGGAAAGCAGAGATATGACAAGTTTCATCTGGAAATGGTATGCATAAATTGACAGGGCAGAGCAAACATAACTGTTTGCAACTAGGTCATACTCAGTTAGTCTGCATGCTGTATGTGTACCCTGTGACACTAAGCAGAGTGCACCACTAATGCAGATCAAGGTTCAGCTTTGTTCTTTACCTGTATGTGTATTTAACTGTTGTTTGTCCTATAATGTTGACTCTCATGGTTGGCTAAACTTATAGGCTGTAACCAAAGGTGCCAGAGAAGCCTTGTAATTTTACAATACAAATGTCCTTATAAAGGTCTGACTTTGAGGACAGAGTATTTTGGGTACATCATAATTTACTGATAAACCATACAGTCTGCTTTTTATGCAATTCAATGTTAACAGCCTACAATATAGGCTAGTTCACACTTATAGAGTTTAAAATGTTTGTTTAGTGAACAGATTTTACATAAGCAGAGTACAGTCATCACTGATGACAGATCAAATGTTAGCTTGCAGAAGTGTAGAAAAGTGCAGATTAACCTTTAGTCCATACATTTACCAGAATTTGCACAATCATCTCTCAACTATTAATGTTCTGAGGTCAGAAGTGATGCAGTGTCTTTCTGTGCTGTGCTCATTTAGTGCCTGGAGACAGGAGACAGCACCATGGCGACTCTGAATGGCTTTGATATCGATGCTCCGCGTTGGGATCAGTCCACGTTCATGGGCCGTCTCAAACACTTCTTTAACATTACAGACTGTCGCACCGTCCTCCTGTCTAATGCTAAACTGGATGAAGCAAAAGTCTTAGTGGACAGTTGCAGGTAAGCACAAGTAACCATGAAAACCATATGAATAATGGAATTCATATCACATTAAAGAAATACTCCAGCAATTTTTACCTCAAAACTCACTAATAATGCAACCCTAAGAGTAGTTATGGACATTACAAAAAAGAAATTGAATGCAAATTAGCAATAAGATTCTGGTCATTCTGGTAACCTGCACTTTACTGTGTAATACACAATCAGACACAACTACATTTGTAATGAGTAGTCAATTATAAGTCCTCTCTCTGAAAAAGTAGTCCCAACTCTGAAAGCCTAATTCTTTTATACAGATTTAGAGCTTAATTTAGAAATGCCTTTGACTGAAGTATTCACAAAAATATATTCATATTATGTTTGTCTTCTCTGTTCTCTTAATAAATTAGTTCTGATTAAGTTGGTTTTCTGTTCTTTCCTGAGTATAGGGTAGCATGTTGATGTTATTGTTTGTGGTAATTGCACATGCCTTATAGAATCAATAGCTTAGATTAGATTAGATTTTTTTAAAAGCTGGAGAGTTCCTTTAAAGTCCTGATCTGGGAATCTAGTATAGCTCAGAAGCAGAGTACAGAAAGTAGGTTTGTTTGCATAAATTGGACATGACAAATATACTGTGGCCTTAGAAAATATTCAGACCCCTTTTGGATTTGGATTTTGCTTTATAGTTTACCACTTTATTGTGTTTATATATTCAATTTAAATAACATTTTTGTCCCTCCTTGTACACCCAAGAAATCATAATGACAAAGCAAAAACAAGTTATAGAAATGTTTTACAGATTTATTAAAAATCAAAAGCTGATATGGATAACTACCTTTTGACAGCAATAATAGCTTTGAGTCTTCTTGGGTAAGTCTCTATAAGCTTTGTACACCTGGATTTGGGCAGTTTCTCACATTTTTCCTGGCAGATCCTCTCAAGATTAATCAATCTGACTGAATGGGGAGCGTCTGTGAACTGCCATATTCAAATCTCTCCACAAATATTCTACTGGGTTCAAGTCTGGGCTTGAGCCTTACGGGGACATTCAGAGACTTGTTCTGAAGCCCCTCCTGCATTGTCTTTACTGTATAATGCCACGAGAAGGACCTCCCTGTGTTTGGCTGCATTCTTCCTTCTGTCAATTCTGACCAGTGTCCCTATCCCTGCTCATGAGAAACACCTTTACTGCATGATGCTGCCACTACCATGCTTCACCGTACAGATGTTATTAGCCAGCTTATGAACAGCTAGATCTAGTGCTTGAAGTTCACACGGGATTTTTTTCCTCATGCTCTGAGTCCTTTGAGTGCCTTCCATACTTTTTACTGAGAAGTGGCTTCTGTCTCTATTACTTGTCTACAAACATTGATGAGAGATTTAATTTTTTATTTCTTAAAACATGTTTTTGCTTTATCATTATGGATTATTGTGTGTAGTTTAATTTCCAGAAATTAAATTGAGTTCATTGAAATTACAGTGAGGGGAAAAAAGTATTTGATCCCCTGCTGATTTTGTACGTTTGCCCTCTGAAAAAGAAATGATCAGTCTATAATTTTAATGGTAGGTTTATTTGAACAGTGAGAGACAGAATAACAACAAGAAAATCCA
>JAOUWY010000078.1:14835977-14856301 GCA_025728095.1 Prietella phreatophila | reverse complement strand
CGTTAAACACATTAAATTACATTCCTGATCAGTAATGATGTCGTTGACAATAAGAGCCTTAGACATAAGAGATCTAAATCACATGTTAATTATAACGATTCATTTCCATGTCATTCAGGGTGAATATTTCCTTTAAACAAAACTGATACCTGTCAATAAGCATCTTAAAACAACCTGGTTTAATGTTAAATCAGCAACTCATTCTTACTCTCTGTGGCTAACTTCATTTTTACACTGCACAGTTCTGAATTATTACTGCATACTGAGAGTTCACAACTTGTGCTGGTGTATACTGACCTCATGCTTTAACTGAATTGAGTTCCTATAAATGGTTTCAGAGTCTCTATTCTCTCTTTATTCTGAGATCCATGACCTATTCTGCATCTTACCTGCTTGTGCTTGAATGGATGATTCACACCAGACTGCCATTTCATCTGACTTTATCTCTTCTTTATAAATTATATACATGCCACAGTCTCTCTGTCATTCCCAAGTACATGCTGCTCCTCCCTGGCTGTTTTTTTCTTCTTCTGATGACGACATTTGGAGCATTGGTGTCCTAATACATGGAATAGTTGGTCAGAATTTGTGCTTGCACCTGCCAAAGCACTGAACAATAAGTTCATAAACACACACAGCCTCTGGAGATGTGTTTCTGCCTCCTGATTCTTTCCAAACTGTAGGGGAGGTGGTCAGCCTTCTGGTGCTGCTTCGGATGCTGTTTTATTCAAAATTAAATGAGGGTGTTTGTTTCCTTTTTCCTTCTTGCATCAATCAATCTCAAACTTTGGTGCAAACCAAACTCTGTTCATCACATGTGGCAGGTGTTTCTCATGCCAGTAAGGTTCAAGGGAGTATAAAGCCATCACTTGTATATTGTTCATGCAATATTGCAATGCAGTCAGATTCCCAGAGGATTTGATGCAGTCTGATTCTTAGGCCCCATTTAATTTTCTCTTTCACTACATCTCATAATATATCACTGCTGGTTACCGTAGATATTCACAGCCATTCTTTCTTTCATTATTTCATTCTTGTGTATTCTACTTTGTACTTCTCTGCTCTCAACAAAGTTCTCAAAAATCTTGTAAAGATAATTATCAAGTGATTATCAAGTATACTTGCATTATTAGAATAATACCAGATTCCTAAAAATTTCACAGATTTCTGGTATTGCACATGAGTGTATAATCGTTTGTCTTGAGTTTATGTTGCTCCTCATTTGGATATGCTGCAGTCAAAGAATCATGTAGTGAAAAAAGGCTCCTATTCTACACTTTTTTTTTTTACATTTTTGAATGCAGAAACCTATCAATTCATAGGCAAATATATATCTATAAAAGTCCCACAAAAGTGGAGATGCAGCAGGTAACCTAGTGGTTTATTTTGTCTAGAACAAATGTCCTAAACCTAGTATATGAACAGTACAACCGATGAGCACTGCAGATGCTTCTCGGAATTGCTTTAACATAATAAAAGCATTCCTGCACTGTAGTACTGTAAATAGAAGGACAACACTCTTAGTCCTTCTAAAAGACTCCTACTTTAGGAGTTTCAGAGAGAAGTGAGAAATGCTTCTCATGACTGACCTAATTTAACCTGTAACATCTGTTTGGGGTCTTCACCTTAACTGCCTTCTTCCTTGCAGCACAGCATGGGAGCAGAATGGTGAAGAGATTTGGTACTAGCGTATGATTTTATCATTGTCTGTAATATTATAACCTACTAGTTCACCAGCTTCAGTTAACCCAGTGCAAGATGTCACACATATTTTTGTGTTCCACTTAGAAATCACTGTTTCACTGCATTTAATATTAATCCAATCAAACCTCCCTGTGCTTCATGTTACAGAGAGCAAAATGTTTGGATGAAGTACTTTTGCTGCCTTTTCACATTTAGTATGAGAGAGATGGATGGACCAAATCAACTTTAATTGGAAAATTATTCACATGGCTGTTTGAAAGCATGGCAGCACTCCTTCCTTCTCTCTTCTTTGTTTTCTTCTACTGTGGTCTCACTATTTCTTATTCACCCCACTCTGGCCTCTCCTCTCTCATTTCAGCATGGCTTCCACATTGAGTGTTCTTTTTTTTTTTTGTTAGGCAAGAAGTAGAGAGAGGGAGCGATAGTGCTAGTGTGATGATGGCAAATGCAATCCAAAGCAATCAGATTTCACAATTTTCCTGCTTGTTCTTATGCATTTTATAGAAAGTAGCATAATGTTTAAATTGTTACCTAGCTCTAATCTTCATGTGTGAAAAGTACACTTAAAGAATAAATTTCCCCTAATAAATAGTGTTTTTCAAACTAATACCAGAGGACCATATATTTATAAAATATGGCTCCACTACCAATGTCTATAACCAGAGTAAGATTTGAGTGAGAACAGTGTGTCCTGCACTTAGTTTGGCAGTTTTCTGGGTTTATTTAATTGTAAAGGCTTAGAATTCTACCTTCTACACAGGAGGTGGGTACATTTCTCGATCACCATAGTTACCACGACCATTTAATACAGTCTCCACCTCAGACGCTGACTCCCACGCATTTTTATTACATTTGAAATCCTCTCAGAATATTGTGGTGGAGCTGTATCACCAATCATGAATCTGCATATATACACGTGGAGATATTTTCGCCCTAGCAATAGCTGGCCAATTTATAATCAATTACCTATCACACACAATGCCTCTACAATGCTACTACACTGTCAAGCTATTGGTGCTTTATACCTGCTTCAAAATGTGAATGAAAGCAGCCCAGAATAACAGGAGAGTATGGTCATGTTAACCTTGGTTAGGTATGTATAATTAACCAAAAAATGAACTATCGTAATTATGCTGATATCTATCAATGATCTGTTCACAGTTTTATTTTTCACTTCTTGGTCAGTTCACAATAAAAAAAAAATCTTTATTTCTTTATTTTTAAAATATGAGCCTTGATCAAATACATTTCTGTGACAGTATTTGCCTCATCCTGATTTCTTCTGTTTTTGTGTCTCTCTCATACTAAATCATTTCAGAAATTAACAGAAAATATTAGATAAAACAAAGGCAACCAGAGTAAACACAAAATACAGTTTTAAAATGATAGTTATTTATTGTAGCAAAAAAGTTATCTAATATCAGCTAGGCCTGTGTGAAAATGTATTTACCCCCTCAGTTTCCAATTCCCCAAATCTATGGAATGCATTCATAATGTGGTTCAGCTGGGCTAGACACGTCCAGGCCCGATTACTGCAAACCCTGTTCAATCAAATCAACACTTAAATAGAACTTTTTCAACAGCATGGAGTTGGTTAAAAGGTCTTACCCAGTAACACACTATGCAAAAATTGGAAGAAATTCCAGAAATAATGAGGAAAAAGGTGATTGAAATACATTATTCTGGGAAGGGTTACAAAGCTATTTCAAAGGCTTTGGGACCTCAAAGGACCACGGTGAGAGCCATTATCTCCAAATGGAAAAAAGTCCACAGTAATGAACCTTTCCAGAAGTGTCCTACCTTCCAATATTCCTCCAAGAGTACAGCAATTACTCATCCAGGAAGTCACAAAAGGACCAAGGACAACATAAAAAGACCTACAGGCCTCTTTTACATCATTAAAGGTCACTGTTCATGACTCCACTAAATGGCATCCATGGAAGAGTGGCAAGGTGAAAACCACTGCTAACCCAGAAGAGCATTAAAGCTCATCTGAATTTTGCCAAAACACATCTTGATGATCCTCAAACCTTTTGGGAGAATGTTCTGCTGATAAGTCGAATGTGGAACTGTTTGGAAGACAGGGGTCCTGTTACATCTGGCATGAACCAAAAACTGAATTCCACAAAAAGAACATCATACCTATGGTGATGGAAATGTGATGGTGTGGGGATGCTTTGCTGCTTCAGGGTCTGGGCAACTTGCAATAATTGAGTAAATGAATTCTGCTCTCTACCAGAGAATCCTAAAGTAGAATGTCCGGTCTTCAGTCTGTAAGTTGAAACTCAATCGCACCTGGATTATACAGCAAGACAATGATCCAAAGCATAGGAGTAGGTTCTAGTCCTTGAAGTAAGTGAAAGTCTGATCTCGGAAGCGTTTGGTTGCAGTTATTGCTGTTAAAGGTGGCACAACCAGATTTTATGTTTTTGGGGAAATTCGTTTTTTTTAAGTAAAAATAAATGAATACAAACTGTATTGTGTGTTTACTCAGATTGCCTTTGTTGTATGTTGTATTTCGTGTGAAGATCTAAAACTATTTAGCTTGAGATATGCACAAAACAAGAAATCAGGATGGTGCAAATACTTTTTTGTAGTAGCATTGTAGAGGCATTGTGTGTGGTAGGTAATTGATTATAAATTGGCCAGCTATTTCAGCAAATACTTTTTCACAGCACTGTATGCTCAGTGGAACCTATTCCAAGGACACATATTTGCCTTCAGGAGTCATGCTCAGGGTATTGTGAATTTCTTCAAGTCTTTACAACAGCAAGTCCATGTGGTTATTGCGATGTATAGATCTTGACTGTCATATTACAGTTAGTACACTGCATGCACTGATGTTTTCATTTGTAAGAAATTAGTAGTCATAGTCACATTTGACCATATTTCCCCCTCAAATTCAATGTTAATTCTGATCATCAGAAAGGGGCTGATTTAAGGAAACAGATATGACAGTATGTTCATGAGAAGAATAGTAAATATAGTTCTATGACTTTTGCAGTCCAAATATAAAGTGCAGTGACATTGATATTTAAATGAATGCAGATATGCTTCTCATTCACATGCACACATCTGTTTAGCCACAGAACACTGAAACAGAAAGCCCAGTGTATTGGGTACACACGGACACACGCACGCACACACGCGCACACACACACACACACACACACACACACACACACACACACACACACACATACACACAGATACACAGATATCGTGTTTTAGTTCATGCCTTGTATGTTGCTGATATGTATGTAGCTTATATATATATATATATATATATATATATATATATATATATAAAAGCTTGTTTTGCCCTCTTATTTTGTTGTTTATGGATAATTCCTTGAAAAAGTTCCACATATTTTAACAGTGTTGCCCAAACAAATCTGTAGCAAGACTTCTAATTCTGATGGTTATTAATTATTGACTGCCTTAATTGTGACGGGTCTGTTGTTTATGTCACAGCTCTGAAGTGAACATCTGGAGAGAGTGTCATCTACTTGCCCAACATAAGAGAACCACAAATTCACTTCGATAAATTGGACAGTCACCGTAGACAGAAAAATGAATTTTAACAGGTTTGACATGGCTAAAGAATTGCTAGAAAATGTGTGGTCTTAAAAAAATTTAACCCAATAGGCTTAAATGTTACTGTTTTATTTTGGTATTGAGGGGTATTTTATTCTTTTTTGCTGAATGAATTCAGTTGTTTTTATGTCTGGAATCAGCACTCTTGAACTGAGGGAAAGATTGCTCAGATACTTACTCAGTGTTACTGAAACTGGAGGTGCAGTGAGAGAGGATATTAATGTTTCTATTCTGAGTTAATGGGCTGTAGTTGAGTTCTTTGCACTTTCCTGTGTTTCAGAGGAAGTTTAGCAGCTGTTCAGGCACATGCTGGCTCCTGTTTTTCCTTTCATATTGCTTGTGGCAGGGTGTCCTCTAGCTGTCTCTGCTTTGAGAGTATTAAGTTTGAGGTAGTGTAAAGTATGAGATAAATTCGACAGTACAGTTCAGTCCAAAAGTTTGCATATCACTAGGACAAATTCAGTACACATCCCTTGCAAAAACAAAACAAAACTTTATGGTTTTGGTTTATGTTGTTTACAGCGTAACCAGTAAACAACCAGCATAAACAAGTTGTTTACTTGTGAACAGCAGTAGCCAGATTTAACGCTGTAATCATTTAGAAAATTATTTCATTAGTCAGACATGATTAGCTGCTACCACCCCCCACCCCGGTCTTTTTTCTTCTCCTATGTAGAATTCTCTTTCACATAAAGGCCATGGATTTTTTTTTTTAAGAACAAAGTAAATGGAGTGCTAAACTAAACAAATTCTTTGATGTTTTCAAATTTTGACCAAATTGTCCTTGACTGAATATTTGCCTCTTTGTCAGTATGCCAATGTCACTTGATATCATCCTGGTGCTATAAATGGCAGAATATTCAAGTCTAGTTTGATAGAGAGTCTGAACCAATTTCCTATCATCATAAGAGGGATGTTCTTAATATTAAAAGAATAAGACATGCAATGAACAATATTTTGTCAAAACATACAGGGACATTCTATAGTTTCATAAATGAAACCACCCAAACCATCAGTCCTAAAACAGCCCCAATGACCCAGTTACATAGGGTATTAGGTTTGTGTGTCAGAAAACCCATCTAACCACACACAATGCCAGTTGTACCCCTAATGTGGCTTGCTGAAGCTCGTATTGTATGATATGCTCTCAGAAAAGACTTATTTCTTGCAATGCATATTGATTTTGAAAATTGACAACCACAAGAATCATCTAAACTTTGTAAAACTTCGCCTTCTTTATCATCCTCCTCACTGTGTCAGGAGAGCAAAAAAACTTCTGGGTCCAATTTTGTTATGAACCTAATTGTGATTGATGTTATTTTTAACTGCTTATGTTTTTTGATATCCAGTATCTGATTTTGCAGATCAACATCCGTCTGGCTTTTTTTTTTTGGTTAACAGTTCTTTTGTTTTTCCCATGGTAATAAATGACCATGACAAAGTGATGTTACATGTGTGCAACCTCATATTTATGCCCCAGGAATCAGGACATTGTTAAAAGCAGTAAAGATTTCCTGGGAATGAGGCCAAATGAATTAAGTTGTTATTGCCAATGTCAGGTATTTTTCTTGAATTTAAAAAAATTCAGAAAAAATTTGGATACATTTTGTAAAGTTGCATCAATAATCTTGGCATGCATGTGATTGAAAGAACATTTGAATTGTTATGTGAAATATTTATTATATACAATGATTTTTGCTTGTTTTTATGAAGGGTGCCAATAATCCTGGAGAGCATCATATGTAAATGTATATTACTGCACAATTAATTGTACTTACCTTTTAATTCTGTCAAATTTGTTAATATTTTGCCTTTTGAAAGATCTACTCAGTTCATGGAAGTGTTAATTGAAGTGAAATATTTGAAAGAAAAAAAAAAGGCTTATAATGTACATTGTGAAAGAAAGGGTCATTTATTCTTTTCATTTGAAAATGTAATGGATGTAGTGGAATAACTGGTAAATAGTTGTGATAAATAATGGAGATTATTTATAACATAATTTCGGCTCCAGCTGCCCCCATGGCAACGTGGCCATTTAATATATTTGGGCATATTTCTTTGTTCAAGCATGGATCAGAATTCTGATGTACAGATTGAGAGAGAGAGAGAGAGAGAGAGAGAGAGAGAGAGAGAGAGAGAGAGAGAGAGTGTGTGTGTGTGTTGGACAACACAGCTACACACAAACTTTATTCAATTTAATTAAATTCTAGTTTGAGGATAGAACAGAGAAGCATTTATTGCCATGACAACAGTCTCATACCACAGCTGAGAAAGCAAACATTTTTTTCTTATGTGTTCGACTGCATGCAGTGTGTATGACATTTAGAAATCTTTAACTCTTTAATATTTCAACTACTGGTGATTTTTGAGGCTTGTTAGATGGACAGGAACCAAAGCTAAAAACCCAAAATGCAGGTTTGCTGTGAAAGGTTGCAATTAGTACATTTATTTTAGTAGCAGAACTGCAGTTGTCATCCCAGTTAGAAATGGTATGTGTTGGGGAAAAAGTGTTTGTAATTCTTCATAAGTGTTTTGCAAGCCTAAAATAAATCACAATTATAGAAATGAATGTCACTATTAGGACATGAAATGAACACCTTATAGGGAATTTTGCTCCACAGTCATTTGTATCCCACACACTCTCAAGAGTTTTATAATCCCAGGTGCAAAAATCAAGAAATGTAAAACGTTATAGAGTCTGACATCTACTGACCTTCTCGGGTACTGCATATTCTCCACTGTCTATAATGAGCTTTCTGTGTGGTCTAAATTCTCTCTCATACTTCTCCTTTTATTGATGCTAAAGGGGGAATTATGCAAGATATATATGTGTATATATACACGTGTATATATATATGTGTGTGTATATATACGTATATATATATACACATAGGTTGTGCTACTTAAATTCAGATATCAGTCAGTGTGATATCTAATAGAAATTTTATTTTATAACAGCCATAGAAAATGGAAGAGAGAACTGCACTTATGTCAGTCGTAGAAGGGTAATCATTTTAGATTCATGTAGTGCTTTAAAAATCTGTCTCTTTACAACTATGCTCTTTGTTATCCCATAAATGTCTCTCTGTTTTCATTTGTGCTCAGAATTCAACATTAAATAGTCATTTTTGTCAAAAGATATTTGTTTAAGGGTAGAGTTGTTTACTTTCTAGATGTTCTAGATAATAGACAGCATGGTAATGGTGCAATGGGTAGCTTTGCTGTCCTAGGGTCCCTAGTTTGATCCTGAGCTCAGGTTACTGTCGGTGTGGAGTTTTGCATGTTCCCCTGTGTTTGTGTGGATTTCCTCTGGGTTCTCCAGTTTTCTTCTACTGTCCAATAACATCCAGATAGATGGATTGGCTACTTACCAACTGTTTGTGCATGGTGCACTGATACTTCCACCCTGTGCCAAGTGTTGCCAGGATTGGCTCCAGATCCACCAGAATGCTAAAGTAGGTGCTGAAGATAAATGAATGAGAGTTCTAGATCATCATCATCATCATCATCATCGTCATAGTAATAATAATAGTAACAGCAGAGAACATAAGTTCTACATACTACTACCAGGGTAGAATGGCAGAACCATTACTACTACTACTACTACTAATAATAATAATAATAGTGCAAATAAGATAGTTACTATAGTGCTCACCATAAATATGTAACTAAATCTATTTACACCAAAAATTTAGAAAATTGTAGATTTTACAATATGATTAATGCCATCTCTGCCAGCGATTCAAATAGCCCCATTATAGCTGCAGCTTATGACTTTGATTGAGATTTGTTTGGGGGGTATAATATTTACATCAGTGTTGATTGCTATCTATATATTTCCATTTCTTGTATAAAGGCCTACAGGTCCTAAATAGTCATTAAATAAAACTGGTGCCTTTCTTTAAGGAAAAGTTGAAATACTTTACTTCAGCCCGTGGACACGTGGAGAGGCACGTGACGATAATGAGGCGTAAGTGATTGCGCATGGGGGAGGAGTTACGTTACATTGCGTGCGTGTGAGGAGGACAGGAGAACCTAGAGGGGGAGGGGCTTCTATAACTAAAGGCAGGGATTGGCTACTCAAAATGAAGGGCTGGAAAGCCATGCTCCGCCTGTGAAGCATGGCATGTTAGCACTTATATGTCGGGTAAACTTGTTGACTTTTTGAAGTAGTGTTCTGAAGCTGTGATTGAAGGGGTTGTATTGTTCTTTCGGTTAGAAGTGAGTGTAGGGAGAACAGTGTAGATTATAACCGCCTCGGGTTTCCGAGTCTTCTCACCGGTATTTATTTAATATAAAGTACAAGTTTGACGGAGTGTCAACAATGGTGCTGAAATCGGAAGATGGAGTCGGTGAGTCGGAGTCTTTCAGTTTATTATGGGGTGTTGGTTTTTTTTTTCTTCAGCATTGTTTGCTATTAAGCGGCTTTTTTTTTTTGTTACGAAATGTGTATGCAGTTCATGTCTTAGATTTCATGATTTCCTAGCTGTATTTCTGTAATGGCTCGGCTGTGTGAACATCTCTGAACATGCAACAAGTCCATGTTGTTTTCTAATGCAAATGTACTTGACAGTGGACGGGATTAATGAAGCTCGCTGGCTGTGCCGCTGCCGCACATCTGGTTTCCTTTTTTCTTTCTTTCTTTTTGTTGTCACACCAATTGTTATTAGCTAAACTTTAATAAAACTCCACACACACACTTGACCCACACTGAGCAAATGTTAGGTAAGTTTATTGATGTGAATGACCTTAGGCTGACCTCTGGTACAGAATGCATTGCAGTGATAAGTACAGCAGGTTACACTGTATAGCATCAGATTTTCAGTCACTGTGTTTCATATTGATGTCATACCAGTTGGTTGACTTTCTTTACTTAAAATAAATCTTACCAGTTTTATGCTATTGTGCCTGCCAAGTTTTCTGTTTTGGCTGTATTATAAAGTTTTCAAAAATGTTTTAGTCCGTGGAAAGAGTTGCCAAAATACTTCAGATAGTAGTAAAGCTTCCAGTCCAATAATACCCCTAAGAAGGTCTTTGAGTAAAGATCCATGATTGTTTTACCATTTATTTCGGGCGGTGTATTAAGATTTCTGGGTCATTGGTTGGGATGGTTGCACTTGTGCGTTTGCTATTTTTAAGTCTGCACTCGGATCTTTCTAGCTAACCCATAGGCATTCTGCTAAAAGGGTTGCTATGGTGTGTTGGGGAGAGAGAGAAAGCATTTTCCCATTTTCTTTCCCTCTAGTAGGATGGCTGGGTGATTGAAACGTATCTAGCAAACTTCGTTCAATGTGTGAATATGTGAATAACATCATAAATAATAAACTGTGTCCTTTAAAGTGATTTCTCGTTCATCGTCTTTTGAGATTCTGCTCTCAGACTAGAACTGAAATGAAAATGTGGTTTAGTTCAGTGGTTGGGTGATTCACTCTCGGTTGCCATCACACAGTGTAAACAAATGCTTCTCCTTTTAGTCTTTTCCCCTCTAGTCCTCCATCCCTCTTTTAGTGATCTGTGCTGTGAATGTGTTGAGACAGAAGCTGCTCAGTGCAATATCATGCAAACTTTATACCCTTCTGGTGTCAGCAGATACACTATTGACAAATTTATTGCCAGAAGCCTAGACAATGCTGAGTAAAAATGGTACAACAACTGTTTTATAGTACATCTGAAATGTTTGCATAATGTATACTCCACTATATAGAAGTTCAATAATGGCAATGTTTTTTACTAACCAGTTTAGCATGAAGGAAATACTATGTCAAAGATTCCACACTATTTAACCAGTATTATTCCGCAAATTATCAGTTCATTGATTTGTTTAATTGTCATTACCCAGTGTCTTACACCAGATAGCATCTATTAGTCACTTGGTTTATCACTTGCTTCACCTACATTCTGTATTTAGAAAAGGTTCAGTGAGAGACCAAAACAGATGATGTTGAAGAACATGCCACATGCACTCGGGTGACAGAAAATGTCACATGCCACATGCACTCGGGTGACATTTTCTGTCACCCGAATGCATGTGGCATGTCTTTCACTGGCTGCTGTTTATTAGATAATGTCTAAATCCATTTAATGGCAAACAAACTTGTTTCAAAAGGTCAGTATCATTGTAATTTAAATTGTACCCTACTAAAAGGAGCACTGGTCAGCTATGTAAAAACAGATGGGCTGCAGTTCTATTCTAGGGGTAGGTTATACCAAGAGCGGAAGTAACAAATTACATTAAATATAGTCTACTGTACAGAATAATACATAACGGAGCCCTATTCTGTATATAAAATAACTTCTTGAACCTTGATTCTATAGTTAGTTTGGTTGCAATCCAATGAGTTCAAGAAAATGTCACTGCTATTTTTCCAAATGTGGAATAACAGTTGTCATTTGTCATGTAAGCATCTTAATTAATTTTAGGTATTATTTTATTAATGTGCACTGATTTCTAGCACAGGGTCAGGGCACAAACAGTATACAGATTGTACAAGTCTGATGCTGTCTGTGCATTTTCAGGCATACAGAGTGAATTGGAGAAGAGGACATAATACATGTCTGAACACAAATACATCTATAAAGGATAGGCTTGTTTGCTCTGTTTTTAACTGAAACAGAAGAGATAAAAAAGAAATCTGCAACGGACCCACCCTATCTATACAACTCTGGTACTGACACATTTCCTTTCTTTCTTGTTTTCTCCTGTGTGCCTCACCCTGAGCAGCTTCTCTCATTTCAGCTCTCCCTCCGAAAAAACATTTCACTATAAGTATACAGCATTACCACTAGGTGGAGACGAGCGTGCTTCTGTCTGTGCGTTTCCTCTAGTGGAGAGAAGGGAGGAGACTACAGGAGTATTTAAACCATTGAGTAGTTTTGCAGATATATTACAGAGAGTAAAGAGACCAGCTGTAGTACAGCTTTATTGCCTGCAGTGCCAACTTGCTGTACTCTCCTCAGCATCTCCTTCCCATCATCCTCCTCCCTCTGGGATTGGGGCAGCAGTTTGTTCTTCTAGCATCAGCTTCTGAAAGATTGAATGGCCCAATAGGGATTACTAAAAGACTCTGGGAGGTCCTGGTTGTGTTGGGGGGATGCTGATCCTGACCCTCAGATCCGAGTGGAAAGGCTGATTGGATCAAAGCTTACCATAAAGAAGTAAAGTAAGTGTTCACTGCAGTCCTCACGCTAAGCAGAAGGACTTACTTAGGTGGATGTTCATTGTGGACAATATTTACTGAATACTTGAAGACATTTTAAGATGTAAATACATTTTATTTTTCACTTATAGACCAGCACATATGTGCACACTTCCTCCATGTGCATTAGTTGAATGGTAACATTACATTGGGCTCTGGGGTCAAACCCAAGCACATTTTTGCTTTGATAAGGCTTTTGTGTGTGTATCTCAATTGCGGTTTGTTGGTTTATTTCTACTGTTTGTTGGCTTTTCTCTTATCAGTGTATGTGCAGGGACCCTGGCTTCTCTGTCCTATGTTCGACAACAGCAGGTTGTTCGCATATTTGGTTTTCACTAAAATCAGAGAAGTTGTTGCTTTTAGTGTGTAATTTGACACATCACAGTTCTGACTAGTTCATTGTTGGCATTTAAATTTTATTTTCCTTTTTAAAAATGAATTCATTCCATAAGACTAAAATATCATCTTATCCAAACGTTTTTATACATGATTATGTTCCCAGGGACATTGGCTGGTTTATTGACTGTATACTGTGTTAAATTAGTAACATGTATGTAGTACGCCTCATACTGTACCGTACTTTTTTATATGTTTGTAAAGAATAATCTGAACGTGAGACTGTGGTCATTATGGTAGAGATAAATGCTTCTTTTCTTTAGGGAATTAAATACATTAATATTTTGCTGCATGTTTGTACATTATAACTGAAAATGTGTACAGTGTCATTATAGACCAAATAGGCCAAACTCAAGATGTGCATCATTTGCAGCACTTTTAGTCTTTTAACATGTTATGTTTTCAGTGAGAATACGTCTTCTTTATTTATTTTAGCCTTGTTGCACTGGCCAAGTTCGGCACACAAACACTTCTACTTATCCATGTATAATGGCATGAATCTTAGGACCACTATAATCACAGCAAGTTAAAGCAGTTGTAGCATATTGTTGACTGTTTAGGGCTACGGCTGTGCAGTACTCTGCTGGTACTGTCTGGAGAGGTACTGCTGTGGTGACTTTTAGTAGTGTATGTGTTGTTGCTTTTCTGAGCACACCAGTTTCATGTCTAGGCCTAGTCATCAAGGTAATGTATAAGATGGGCAAGACGATGTGTGATATTTATTCTATATATTTACACCTAGATATGTTAAACAGCTTAGAACATGGCACCTTTTGTTTGAACCTACCCATTTTTTTTCAAGTGATCAAAAATACTGGAACACATGACTGACATTGTCCAGGTGTGCCCTGTTAGATTGTTTCAACAATGAACTGCTCTGAATGTCTACTCTTGGTTTTAGACTTCAGTTTCACCTGTGAAGACTGCATTTGTTATTAAGAAGAATAAACCAACATGAAGACCAGAGATCTGTCTATGGGAGAAATGTAAGCCATTTTGAAGCTGTGAACAAATGGAAAATCTAACTGAACCATTGCACCAGCATTGGGCATAGCCAATACAACAATTTGGAACCCACTAGTTTACTAACAACCAGACATTGAACAGGTAGGTAAAGGAAAACAGCAATTGATGACTGAAGCATTGTGAAACCATTGAAGAAACCCCCCCCAAAAAAACATCTAGTGCCATCAACTGCCTACACAGGGCAGGGATGATCCAATGTTTGAATAGTGTTTGTTTCATCAGGGGGAAAAAGTGGAAGGTTTTAGATATGCAACTAAATGTTAAGTGCTATTTACTTTAATTTACCTTAAGACTATTTGTTCCCATTCTTCTGCTCACCGAAAAATTGGGTAGTGTGCCACCAATGGTGCCAAGCTGTTTTGTTGTTGTTTTGATGTTTTTTCTTTCTTTTTTTTTTTTTTTAATCTCTAGATGTAAATATCAGGAAATGAAACCTGACATTCTCATCTACTGTCTGTTATCTTTTGATCTCAAATGCAAATGTCTTCAGTATATAGCAAAATCAAAAGAATTTGCTTTCAGTACTTTCATAGGGATTGTATTTAGATATGGTGTTGCCAGTGGAATACAATTCGCATGCATTAAATGAAAGTAAATAACTCTTGGACAGTATTTGTATTTACCTATGTTGGGTATTTAATTCAAACTAACTGGGGTGTTTTTTGTTCGGGATTCACATCACTTTATTAGCCTAAATCTGAAGATGAGCAAAATTGTAAACTTTTCTCTTATAGACATGGAAATGAACTGCTTCTGAATCTCTTTCTGGTAGCACCCAGACTGCATTCAATACACAGATACATGAGCACAACTTTCCCCTGCTAAAAATACACAGAAATGTGGCTTACATAGGTCCTCATACACCACATGTGCTCACAGATTCTGTTGATTCTCTGGTGCACAACAGCATCTGTGTGAGAATAGGGCCTAGAGTCATCTGGTTTTGGCTCGATTTTGGGTTTGAGGTTAATAAATGGAAGTTAGAAAACTGTAGAGTCTGAATTCCAAATCCCATAATTACTGATATTTAAATTCTTGAAGCACAACACTAGTTAATCTGTTGGTCTGTTTCATGGACTCACAAACAGGCTGATATGTGACATTCTGCTACAGTTGGTGTTGCTTTAGATGGGCACATGGTGTTATATGCCCAGGCAAAGCTGGTATTCATCCATACCCAGATTTTAGGATCTGTTAGCTTATGTGATTTAATGCAATTACTTATGCAATTACTTTTATTTTGTGCTTCATGTGTAAAGCCTATTTCATGCTATTTTAGCAGCATTTTCTGTGTGATATCAGATTCAGAATGTCTTCAAAAGCAACAAAAGCCTTTGGTAGATGAGGTTCTGAAATACAGTGCCCTCCAGAATTATTAAAAACCTTTCAGCAAAATGAACAAAAACTTTTATGTTTAAATAAACATTACAGACAATGTTAATGTTTTCTTCTCAAACAACATGAGAGTATTTTTTTTGTTCTACAGTAGGAAAAAAATCATTATCAAATTTTGTTAGTTTCCAGGATAATCCAGTTACTCAAGTTAGGTATAAAATGTATAGAATTATAATTTTCATAATGATAAATTTTGTACATCTTATAATGCTCCAAGCTTGTGGAGATGAAATAAGTTTTAAATAGGATAGCATCAGTACGCTCTGTCATGGCAAGCAGTTATTGTTGTACAATAAGACATCTTTGCTGTGTAATGGATGCGTATAATTTCAGTTATCTCTGTGCTCCCTAGATTAGTTTATTGGGGTAGTTGTAAGATGTTGGGGGTAGGGGGTAGGGTTGGGTGGTATGTGAGTTTCTCTAGTTCTTTCTTCACTGACTTGTAAGGTAGCGTTAGCTAGTGTGTTACCATGGTGATTAGCACCAAGTTGTGGAGGAATGTGCTTGTGAAAAGTAGTGGTATTTTGTTAGAGGGGGGCCATGAAGGCTGACTCAGGAATTTTTAAAAATGAATTGTAAATGATGAATCCTACACACGGTTGGCATGGATGACTGAAATTCTGAGACACCTTACCTTTCTGTTCTGAGTGTAAAAAGAATCAATTTGTCTCGTTGACCACCAGAGCAATCATGATTTACATGAATTTGCATGCATGGGTTTAGCTTCCATAGTATGAACCAGAATATTTTAGCAATATCACACAAGCAAGAGTGCAGTTAAACTGAATAATAAGACTGAGTGCCACAGGTAATCACAGGCATGCTGATATTCAGTATAACCTAACAACTGCAGGTGCTATATTGCTTGTATACTATAGTTCTATAAACAAGAAATGAATATTGAGTAACTGACATTTTGGATACAAAATGGACAAATGTTTTATTTATTTACTTTCATATAAGCTGCGCTCACTTTATAGCCCGTCAGCTAGCTGGCTTGTTAGCTCACATTGGTTTGTATATTACAACCATTAAAGGTGCTTCAATTGAGTTTGGTTTTCTAGTTTTCATATTTTTAATTCAAAAGTTGTCTCCTGATGTCACAAACGCTACTGTAGTAACAATTTCGATCTAGGAAGTGGAATTTATGGGGCGAGCAGAAAAGTGGAGTGATGTACAGAGTGAAACATCACAGTGTTGTTACACTAAACATGAGTGTGGAATGCTGCTGCTCGACCACTCAAATTAGTGGACCAGAACTAACTGTTGTACAAGACAAGATACGACAAATGTTGCATTGTACAATGTACATTTGCCGCTGTCGTAACACATGTCTTTTTGCCATTTTTCTGGCTGTATTCGGAGGTGCTGGCAGTAAGCTCAGTACAGGATAATGCCTTATTATCAGCAGAGCAGTTTAGGTGGATGGTTACAGCCTGCTTATGCCTTTATGGATTGTACAGTTGCATTCCCTCAGTAGTCAGTACAATAGTTCAGAACTCTTGATCGTTGTAATTGGCTCGAATAAGAATGGCAAGCCATCTTCATTTACTTTGAAGGCCCTGAAATATGTTAATTTAATTGTTTTGTTTTTTTCAGTCCAACAATGCCTCCCTGCTTTTCAGTTCGAATACATGGTCTATGATTTTCATGAAACAGGATACATTTCCATTTGTGCTGTATAAGAAGAATTTGGTGTTCTTCATCAAGCACCTACCTTACGATGTCACTGCTTCTTTGTAGTATTGATTGCCTGAGAAAGAACACGCTGAGTATGTGAGCTGGGCACATTCTTGTCCACATTTCAAAAGTCAAGTGTGGAGTCAGCTACACAGTTTGTTTCGTTACTACCATAATTCTCTCGTAATCAACACTCTCATAATTCTCTTTTCCCTTCGCCCAGTGCCAGATGACCTGACGCCAGAGGAGAAGCAGGAGCTGGAGAATATACGGCGCAGAAAGCAGGAGCTGCTTGAGGACATCCAGGTGAGGATTCTCTTTACCGGTTATGAAAAATCCTCTGCAGCAGGAAGCTTTATGTACACTGACAGAAGCAGTATGCTCTTATGATCTTATTTTCACCGGAGGTTCTCTTAGCAGCTTTCTCTACCCTTGTATCTGTACTATTTAAAGACGAAGCCATATAGAGGTTGGTTTTTTTTTTTTTTTTGGTCTCTTTTCCCAGCTCCATTGGACACATTTCCATTGATTCTGTTTTGCAGCCTGTGTTGCTAATCAAGTCATATATTTTTCTTATCTATATCACATGTCAACAGTAAGTAGTGACCTAGCTTATGACTAAATCTTGTTTTAAATGTATATTAATGTTCCTGTTACAAATCAGTCAAAACTCTCTGTAAGTCTGATTTGTTGGATGACATTTATTTGTCAGTCAAATGAGGAAATGTAATTAGCGTGCATGGATGATGGTCTGTTTAGGGAGATTTTGCTCTGTATTAAAATATCAGATGCCAGTTTAATCACAAATCCCTTGGCGGCAAATGTGTGCTTTTGGCAAGAGGTTCAGTGGTGCAAAAGAAAGTGGCACTTCCAGTGAAAAGTGGGTGGGACACACTTCCATCACTCAGAAGACGACAGTATGAGGTGAGATCTTGAGCGGAATCTACTATGGAGCAGCTGGTGTTTCAAATTCAGTTACACTGATTGTATTACCCACTGACAATGATAATCATTAATCCTTCATCTGCAAAGATCGTTTAACGTGATCAGTTGAGGAACATGTTAATAGAATTTGGTTTGTGTATCTCTTAAGCTTGCATGCTGGCTGTCCTGAGTTCCATTTGCAGTTATTTAACATTATTTGATTACCCCTTTGTACTGAATGCTATTCTTCCATATGCAGGCTGAATAAGAATGCGACATCTGTGCACATAAATGTTGATAAATGTGCTTTCTGGAGCGTTACATTATACTTTAATGCACTCATTAATGGGAAAACACTTTTTCCTTTAGACAGTAAGATTGACTGTTTGCCAAAATGCCATAAATGTAACAAAAAAACACAAACACCCTTATCCAGAGTGACACGTTTCTCATTTATACATTTCAGCAGTTGATTAAGGGCCTTGCAGTAGTAGCTTGGTAGTGCTGGGGTTTGAACTCACGACCTTCCGATCAGTAGCCTAACGTGTTAACCGCTGAAACTAGCACTGCCCTGTTCACCTCTTCTGGTCACCTCTTTCTCCTTTACTCTGTTTTCCTTGGCTTGCACTTTCACATTGTTTTACTGTTACCACAACATTGCCCTCATATCACTGCTCACATGTCTGTGTTCCCGGCATCACTGGGCAACATCACAGAAATATTTGAGAAATTGTACTGGTGTAACAGCTGATTTTTATATATATATATATATATATATATATATTTAATTTTTTAAATATTGTGTTATTTATAACAACTCTCTGGGAATCACATTAAGTCTTGTGATGAACTATATATGGTTAGATTGTATCCTAGTATTGTTGGAGATGTTCAGTAGAACACTGTCAGCTCTGTGTATGTTGCTCTGGCATTTAAATGGTGTATTGTAAGGTAAAAAACAGGTCAGAGCTTCAGGCTGAGCTTTTCCAGACTACTGCTAGAACTTTATATGCGCTTAACTGATAAGCCTTGTGATGTGATATTGTTCGTCCAAAGTCATGGGAATGTCATCTCCACGTTTACTGCAAAATAGTGTTAGAAATAAGACATGAATTAGCATTAGCACTGCATCCATACCACTGTGAGTGTGTCTTGATGATGCAGGACATCAACTACATCAAAATGCTCATAACTTGCAGTCCTAGCTGATGGACCATGCTTGTCATCTAACTATTGTCGTTCCTATTAAATAGTACTCAAATAACCTATTAACTATTAAAACTCGAATATTTAAAAATATAGACATCCATAATTTAAGCTATTACTGTTCTTTTCAGCAACAGTTAAAAGCTCAGATCAGATGGGACGAGCTTCAGTCATCTCTACACACTCAGCACTATCATTTTCTTTTTTTCTCTCTTTTTTTTTCTTTCTTTTTCTTTTTCATACCACAAAGCTGATAGGATTTGTAATATATGATGTGTATTTGGTCCGTAATCATAAAGACTCTCCCTGACTAATCTCAGGACTCCTCTTCACAATATCCTCATACTGAACATCATTTCAACAAACTTGGTACTGTTTGTTTAATGTAATGATTTATAATCCCACTGTTCAGTGTCACCAAGAAGAGGGTGAGTTATCTTTTCAGTCTGGTTCCTGTCAGGTTGCTTCATCATGTCATCTCGGAGTTTTTCTTTGCCACGGTCACTTCTGAATTGCTCATTAGCTATCTAAAGCTACATCTGGACTTCTGTAAAGCTGCTTTTTGATGGCCTATTAATAAAAGCATTATACAAATAAAACTGAACTTGTCTCTTATGCAGTGTTTTTATTAGGAAGACAGAGCAGTGGAATTTACCCAGTTTGTCTCTGTGACCCTCAGCATTTCTGTGGGATAGACAATCTGAAGGGTGAGCAATATAGAAGGAAAATGTGAGCATAAAGTGGTGAAGACAGATGGACAAATGCAAACGGAAAATGGACAGCTCATCGTTGCCATTCTGAGACACTCGGTGCCTAGAAACTCTGACACAGAACATTGTTAACCTGCTTTTTTTTTGTTCTGTCTCAGCAACACTGACCTACCCTTCAGCAATTACATCTACTTATCTTCTCCCTACAGAGCAAAACAGGCTGAAATGTTCAGCGGTCAACTGACCCTGTCCAATTCATCACTGATTGTATGAGATGTGGGGTTCATGATGTGTCGTTTCACCAATTTGTAAAGCTTGTTTTTGTTATTTGGTCTTTTTCGACTGATGGTCTGTAAATATGGGTTGTAGCATTATTAATAAAATGAGCTTATTTTCTAATTGCACTCCGTCCGTCCGTGTGTGTGTGTGTGTGTGTGTGTGTGTGTGTGTGTGTGTGTGTGTGTGTGTGTGTGTGTGTGTGTGTGTGTGT
>JAOUWY010000078.1:14676793-14688430 GCA_025728095.1 Prietella phreatophila | reverse complement strand
ACCCCCCCCCACACACACACACACATTCTCTTGCTTTCTCTGCCTCTCTATGCACATTTTATTATTCTTGTTCTCTCGCTCTTTCTCAAACTCATTCTCTCCTTTTTTACTTGCTCTCTTTCACACAACCTCACACTGTCTTCTGTCATAACAGTTTTGATGGATTACCTGCTCAGGTTGAGTGTCTGCCAGCAGCAGAGAAAGAGAATGGAGCAGAGTGGCTGGGGGCTTTTCTAAGTGCCCTGTCTCTCTCCTGACTCAGCAAGACAGACAGACACTAATAGACACATGTGCAGACACACACACAAATACACACCCCATCCCCCACATGACAGAAGTGTATGGTGGGCAAAAGAGAGCCGAGGGTTGTTTTACCACAGCTGATGCTCCTGCCACGTTCCTCACTAGAGGCTATGCCTGACAGTTGTGCTGCTGTTTGAGCAAACAGTATCCTCATATCCGCAGACTGGGACTGCATGTGTGCTTTCCTCTGGATGAACGTATATAGGAATTAGAATTTGCATACATTATACAATCTTGAAAAAATGTTTGTGTGCTCACAACTACGGTACAAATGTTTAGAATGTGGTGTCACTCGTGAGTTCTTCCTAACCTAACCACAAGGACCAGCCATCAGTCCAGCTGACGAAGTGTGTGAGGAGCTCATATGGCCATGACTACATAGACAATTAGTTTATTGTTGCATTTGACTTACTTCTATAGTGGGAAGACGAAGTTTGGAATGATGTCGGTTTTGATATGACATTAACAGATATGTTAATTTGTAGTCACTTGCTGAACTTGGTGTTGAAGAGACTATCCCGAGTTGCCCAGTAGGAACTCTGAAGCTGAGAGGGCGTTTACTTTTGTTCTTCTTAGGCCATGTTTACACCGGTGAGTTTTCGTTTTAAAATGAAAACGCCTGATGCTTACTGGGATATGCTCCAGGTTCTCTGTGACCCTGTAAAACGAGTAAGCGGTAGAAGATGGATGGATGGATTGACAATCCTCGTCCACAGTGGAGTTTCTGCTGTGTTTCAGAAACGATCTTCGTCCACAAAACACGACCGAATACGCACGTCACATGACCGTTCATGCACACTGGGCATGCGCACACAAGTGTAAACAGGAAGTTGTTTGCTAGTCCAAACCGGCGTTCTATGTGTTTCGCCACTCGAAATGAGATTTGTTGCCGATTGCACTAATCATAGTTTGCCTCTTGCGCATGCAGGCAGCTGCAGTATTATAAAATACAGAATTTAACTGAACAATGGCTGCTAAGAATAACAACAAATCCAGCAAATCTTGCGGTTCAGGCTCCGTGTTTTTGTGTATCAAGCTAGCGTAATGGTCATGTGGTAGGGGCTTGACGAATCAGGGAAGGAAACGCAATGATCCAGAAGAGCCAATCAGGGAGCGAATCTATATGAAGCCACGCTTTCGTTTTCAAAGGTCTTCGGTTTGTTCTGTTTACACTGAAACGCGAGTTCGGAGTTTCCAAACTAAAACGGGGTCTTCGGTGTTTCCAAAAGTCTCCGTTTTCGAAGGTCGAAAATACCGGACTAGTGTAGATTACAGGTGTAACAGTAGTTATGCGTTTTAAAACGAAAACACACTAGTTTAAACACAACCTTAGGCCTTAGTTGGAGGTGGGAAATGAAGAGTTGCAGCCTTTAGTTGAATGCAGCATTTATATTTGTGTGTGTGTAATATCTAGAGTTAGTGAGTGTGTTATTTGGAGATTTTGAGATGCATGGTCCAGAATTTTCCCACTGCTCACTGCCATTTTGTTCTGGTCCAGTTCTGGTGTTCCCCATTGTTGGACTCCTCTGGACTATAGAGGACAAAAGAAGACAGAGGAGAGGAAACATATTATTCATTCTTTCCTGTGTGAATCACAACATTCCCAAAGATCTCCATGCCTATTCTCCCCACTCCTGCAGTCCGGCCCAGAAGATCTGCATATCTGTCATCTGCTTCCATACAGTTTTTTTTTCTTTTTTTCCCCCCTGTAGAACTTCAGTGAAGGGTGTCTCTGAGGAGTGGTTTTCTGAAGACTGCAGATCTGGAAAAGAAGCAGTGGATAAACCAGGAGACACAGAGTTTTAGGCACACATTGTGGATTAGTAGCCATGTGAACAGAGAGCATACAAAAACACATCCCGAATTTGGTAGACTTGTGACTAGCACTGATGTGTTGAGGCGGTGAGTAAATCAACGTATTGCTGACTGGAAACTCCTTTACTGTGCTCTATTGTGAAAGAACAATCACTCATCAGCCTCAGATTAATGCTTACAGCCAGAAGCAGCAATAGCACACACAGATGCCCAAAACCTTTGATTTAGCCTTTCTTAAGATTGCAAATTTTTTATAATAATCTGATGTATTACCGTTCTGACCACTCTCTCATTACTCTTATTATACATTGCTGTAGTCACTCATGAAAAACAGACTTCACCATATAATAATAAGTATGGGATTAAAAACAAGACACTTCAAAGCCTTTTAGCTACGAGCGTCCTACTCAATTTGTGTTGTATACTGTATGTCTGAGTCAGTTATGTAGAAGGTTTTTGCACTGGTAGTCAAGAGTAGGCAGGCGTGTGGACTTCTTTCTTTGATGGGGCAGATTCCTGGGAAAGCTGCTGTGGGCCAATTTGTCTGTGGTCGCGAGACACGCTGAGGAAAGTGGAGCCCTCGGCCTCCCAGAACGTCAGCCTGGCACTGGTGGGCTGGGTGGCGGGCTGGGCAGGCGGGAACTGCTGTGCCATCCTGTGCCAACATGTGCGAGTGGTTACAAAGATCAACCACCACCAGACGAGCTCAGCACGGGCGGCTCTAATGCCAGAGGCGCACACATACACACACACGTGCTGAGCGCAGACACACTTCTCTGTGTTCCTTCCATAAATCTCATTCCCTCTCTCTATCTTTCCTACTTGCAATTTGTGTTTTTCTCTACTCACTTGAAAGGATGTTAATAGCATAATGTAAGAGACCCAGAGTGCATGTTGAAACATTAATACAAACATGCACATGGATTCTGTGCCGATTAATTCAAATGCAGTATTATAATTGGACTAAAGAGCTTTTTCCACTTCACATCCATTTACACAAATAAAGCTAGAACATAGCAGGTAATACATTATGAAACTGCAGATTTTTGTTGCATTATTATTATAATAAATACAAAAAAATGCCAGTAAGTGCCAGTGCTCTGATGTTGCATGTATTGTATGTGGCTTCTTTGTGGGAGTCATCTTCCATTCTTAGTTTACAGTAAATATATTTTTAGTTGTTGGGCAAGACGAGGCAGGCTACGTGGCTGAGATGTGTTAACTGAGCTGCAAACCTGACCATCCCCTGGGCAATAGTGGGCAGTTAGTATTGCATGAGCACTGTGTGTGAGAGAGATCTAGTATTTGTGCATGATAAATCCACTGGGGTTGCAGACTCCTATCACTGAAACCATCTTCCGTCTGGACTCTCTCATATAAACCCAAAGGGAGGAAGCCATCTCTTAACATGCATGTACTCACATTGCACAGAAACAGGGACATTCTGAATGTATAAGAATCCCATTTAGCACAAGTCTGATACTCAGCAACCTATTGGTCGGCTACTGGCCTGAACCACTGGATTGTTGTATCAGTTTTGACATTGAAATACTGTAAATGTGTGATATTGACATATAATCTGTCTTAAATCATGTTGCCATCTTGTCTCTTATGTTTCACATAACCTGCTAACAGGAATTCACAGAGAATCGACTTGATTACTGCTAAGGATTTTGAGGGTTTTTTTTGGTGATTGTTGTGGCCAAAAATGATTGATTTTGCTGCAGCTTTTTTCAAAGTGCAATGGAATTTGTGGAGTTTTTTGTGCTCTTTTGCAGAAAATCACTTGAATTGGTGAAATTGCTATTGCACGAAATTGTTTTGCATGGTCTTTCACAGTGAGACCTTTTAGCCGTACTCATGTTCAATGCACCAGACATGTCGTGGCCAAATCTGCAGAGAATCTGTGGTAATTTTGAAAAATTGCAAGCTCTTCCATTTATTGTGGAGTTTGTTTGATTTTCGCAAAATTCTGGAGGGACCGATTGACCAATATACTAAAAATGAGAAAATGAAAACGATCCTCGTCCATACTGGCATTTCCACTGAGTTTCAGATATGATCTCCATCCAGACTACACGACCGAAAACTCATGTCGTATGCACACTGGGTATGCGCGTACAAGTGTAAACAGGTAGTTGGTTGCTAGTCACCGGCAGGCACAACAATGTGCATGTTGGTGAGGAAAATCAAGGACATCTTTGTGTGGACAGATAATGAGGTGGAATTGTTACTCAAAGTAACTAATGACAACAAGGCATCCATGGCGGCTGAAAATGTCAATTGGGAGTCATGTCAAAACATACAGTGACATACTCGACAGATTTAGAGAGAACTTCCAAACATGTCCCACCAGGCACTAGTTCTTCTTGGTCTAACCCAAAACTGGCATTCGATGTAGGATTTACGCTGCTTGAAACCAGATTTATTGCTCAAATCATAGCTTGCCTCTTGCGTATGCAGGCAGCTACAGTATTATAAAATACAGAATTTTACTGCACAGTTGCTGCTAAAAATAACAACAACGCCAGCAAAGCTTGCAGTTCAGTATCCAGGTTGTTGTTTATGTGGTCTTGAAGGTGGCGTAATGGTCATATGATAGGGGCTTGAAAAATCAGGGAATGATCTAGAAGACCCAGTCACACCTTCGTTTTCAAAACTCTGCATTTTGGTCGGTTTACAGTGAAGCACAAGCCCAGAGTTTTCAAACTAAACCAGGGTCTTCAGCATTTCTAAAAGTCTCCATTTTTGAGGGTCACAAATGCCGGAGTAGTGTAGATGTCAGGCGTAACTGTAGTAAAAGTTATGCATTTTAAAACGAAAATGCACTAGTGTAAACACAGCCTCAAATAAAGCATGTGTGAATCATCACCTTCACTTGTTGATCGTTGTCTTGTAATAAGGGAGGGTTGACTGTTGGGAGGGAATTGGCAGTTTACCAAATTGGAGAGAAAGTGTTGGGAAACATTTTTATATGAAATTAAAAAATATGGTTAGTGCAACTGGAGGGAATATAGAGCTGAGCTTGTCCGCCTTTAGTTTATGTGAATTGCAAGCAGAGCTGACCTCCGAAATTTTTATTTGATAGTAACATAAATCACTGAATGGCATAATGGTGAAAATTGTAATGATGGGTTTATATAGTTTCACAGTGCTTTATGAGTTTATAGATATATATTTTCATCTCAGAATTATAAACTATTCTTAACTAATATGTAAACAAATTTGATCCTTAAAGCAAAATTTGTTCATCATGCTTTTTCTCCTCACAATTCCATGACAACCACATTGAGAACTGTATAATAAAACTAATTCACTGGTACTGTTTGTACATTCTTTCATGGCGACTGTTAAAGAATTAGGGCTCCCCTCACCTCCTAAATACCAATTTAACCCCGCTGAAGAAGGAGAGTGAGAAAACGGTGGAGGTGAGAAGAAGAATGACAGTCAGGGGAGCAGAAGGCGAGACTCAGAAGACGGCAGGGAGAGTAGCCGCACTTGTGATGTCAGGATATGTTTCAGCTCCCCACTGAGTGGCTTACTAGAGTATCATTTTAATTTTTTTACCACCACCATCTTGACTGCAGCTGCCTCACATGGGAAGAAACAGAATAACGTAACTGAATGTTTGTATCCTCTTCCTTTCTCTTTCTCTGACTGCAGCTGTATGGTAAAGGGAGAAGACGCTTAGCGCAGTGGGTGCAGGGGGGCTGTGACAGGCCAAAGGTAGAAGCACAGGATTGTGTTTTAGTCCTGTGATGAATCACCTATGTGCAAACAGAGGAGGCCATTGCAGAGGCTGCAGCCTTCAGACAGGGACTATGATGGATGAAGTAAAAAGACGTCTTTCCCCTCACACACTCTCTACGTCACACACCTCTTATACTCACAGGACATTATCTCACTGCAGGCCACACACATGTAACAAGGAAGGATCCAAGAACTCCATGCACGTGGACAACATCGGTCCAAAGCATTGAATTCTGGTTCATAGCCTCTTTCACCCCTATTCCCTGAAAACATACACAGACCCACACAAAGGGAGGAGAGTGCTCCATTTCCTTTCATTATTTAGTTTACATTTCTCCCAAATATAAATAGTGAGATGGATGAGTTCAGGTAGGTCTTGCGGTTATTCTTGCATTATCAGACAGACATAATACACACACCTTCCCCTGTGTCTCATCTAATGGAGTTTCCCAGCAGCACACATAAGATCCGAGCTGGTGAGATGGAGGAGATAGAGATGAGTGACACAGGTCTGGCTAAGCAACTTCTTTGAGTTCAACATGAAAACAAGGTTTGGGGAGGAGGAGTTAAAGGAGTGGTTTGTAATTTTTAGAGCCCTCTTCTGTATGAAAGAAGAATTGCTTTTGCAATGGAAACAATGACAAGCCTGCCTCTTTCCTCCAACTGATTGCACCTCTCTGTCAAACTACACCTCAAGAACTGCTTTGGAGATAACCCAAGTTGAGCAGTTCTTACTAATGAGATCCTGTTTGGGGTCAGAAAAATGTAGACAAAATCTGAAATGAAAAGCCACATACGTATCTGGTAGCATGTTTGTAATGATATGATTATTATAGGTCTTTTAAAACATGACATCTTTTTAAACATTACATACTGTTCCTAACTATTCTATGTATCAGTTATTAAGGAGAGATTGTAACTTGATAGGTATACTGGTAATTCCTCAAGAGTTCTTAATTTCTTAAAGGGGTTCTACCTAGAACTATCTCTCACAGCACAAAATATAAAAAACAATTTTAGGTTTGGAGTTTTGGTTTTAGTTTTTAAGGGTGTAGGATGTAAGTGCAGCACATTCTTCATTAGGGGAATTCATGTATTAATGCTCAGAAAGCAGAAACCAAATATAAAAACATCAGGTAACCCAAGGTGTGGCTCAAACTTGTGTTTTATGTAGTTTTATAGATTTGGGGAATTAGTAACTGCGGGGGGCAAATACATTTTCACACAGGCCCAGTTGATATTGGATAACTTTTTAGCTTCAATAAATAACATTCTTTTGTGTTTACTCCAGTTGCTTTGTTTTATTTTAGATTTTGTTTTAATTTCTGAACAATTTCATATGAGATGTACACAAAAATAAAAGAAATCAGGATGGGGCAAATACTTTTTCACAGCACTGCACTGCCTTATTTATTTATTTATTTATTTATTTATTTATTTGTTTGTTTATTTATTACCAAAGAAACTGGTTTTGTTATGAGTGGAAATTAAATAACATTTTATTTGACATAAAACAACAGTGTAGAACATATCTTCTTTATTTAAATTAATAGTCAGTTTTGAGATGATGTAAGGCATGGCATCTCAGCTGTTCATTATCTGCTGTCCTTTCTATTCTGTGGTAAATAATGGGGCAGGTTTGTGTAAATAGAGACTATTACTCCATAGATCATTTGTTTGGCAAATATCAGCCATCATCTGTGTCATCAACTGTACACACTTGTTTGGTGTTAACACACTAAACAGTCATGTATACACAAAGAACTATGAGCAAATGAGTATAGAATTTGAGACAACATTTTTATTCACAAAAAGGGGGATACATACAGTATAACCAAGTGTGACTCATTTATTCAGCTGCAGTAAGTGCTTTATCCAGGTCATGATTGTGGTGGATTTGGAGTTTATCCTGGTAATACTGGGCACAAGGTGGGAATACACCTTGGATGTAAGGAAGCTGTTCAACTGTAGGTGATAATGCAAGAGATATGCCATGGAAGAAATGGTGAAGGAGATAATCAATCAGGAACAGAGCCTTTTTTCAAATAACATCATTAAATAATGTCATATATTGTCTAGGTTATTGATCAATTACTCAACATATGTATAGGTAGATAATGCATGGCCCAAACATAATAACATATTTCTGCATGGCCTCTTTGTGTCACTGCCAGAGAGACTCCCTGGTGCTCTCCCTCCACTCGCAGCCCTGTGAGCTCTGATCCCTGTGCAGGCTTCCCTGGGCCCATGACCCCCTGCCTAGGAACATGAGTAAATTTGCATAGCTGGCTTGTCTGACAGGCTATACAGTGTGATGTTTGGCTGGTTGTGTGGGAGCTCCATGCCAGTTCTTCCACTGCTACATGACTAATTTACAACCCACCATGAGGGTCCCAGCAGCACAGAACACCATTTCCATACACTTTAAAGATGCACTGAGTATCTGCATGTTATACAGTATATTTTATATGTACAGTACACTGCTGGCAGTCCTGGAGAGAGGGCGGTACTATTAGTGAGAGAAGGGTGATCTAAGAGGTACCTGGTTTAGAGGAGAACTAGGTTTCAGGTTCCTGATGGATGCAGGTAAGAACCCAGCATGGGCAGAGAGCAAAAATATATACTAATAGAAAATCACATGCATGTACTTCCAGCAGTGGTGGACTATAAATAGAAATAACGACATGTCTGGAAAGAATCAATTAAATGGTTAAAAAAAAACAAAAAAAAAAAACAACTTGGCATAACAATTACAATTCATAATGTTATTTATGGTTAATGATGAAAGACAGCCTGTAATGAATTAATGGGTTCTGCAGGTATACTATTAAGATGTCGCTGTATTCCACGGGATATTTGAAAGTTTTGCCATCACCACTATACATTTTACATGATCATTGTTTAGAGGTACAAGAATAACATTACAAATTAAGGTTGGTGAAAAGATTTATGGGGCTTAGTGGTTAGCACATTTGCCTCACACCTCCAGGGTTGGTGGATCAATTCCTGTAGTGGCCCTGTGTGTGTAGAGTTTGCATGTTCTCCCCGTGCTTTGGGGTTTCCTCTGGGTGCTCCGGTTTTCTCCCCCAGTCCAAAGACATGCATCGTAGGCTAATTGGCGTGTCCTTAGTGTATAAAAGGGTGTATGAATATGTATGTGACTGTGCCCTGTGATGGATTGGCACCCCATCCAGGACATATCCTGTCTTGTACCCCATGCTTCCTGAGATAGGCTCCAGTTTCCGCATGACACAGTAGGATAAGCAGTATAGAAAATGGATGGATGGATGGATGGAAAATATTTATAATTTGCATGATTAAAATCAGCAGGAAAATATTAGAGTAGAGTGGTGGTATTTCCAGATGTCCCACTCTACCCTGGCGACAGTAGGTGAGAATATATTTATATTTCTTTCTCTCTCTCTCTCTCTCTCTCTCTCTCTCTCTCTCTCTCTTTCTCTCTCTCTCTCTCGATCTCTTTCTCTTATACGGACACACATAAACACCAAACTGTACTTTCCCGTTCTTTTACCTTATTTAAGTATTCATTTTTTCTTCTCTCAAGCCTGTCGAAGCTGCAAAGTGCTTCATTTGCAGTGTCAGAGACAGAGATTAGCGTTCAGCCTCACAATAGTTTTTCTTGTTTATCAGGTGATCAGAAAAACCTTGACAGAACAAGAAACAATCCCAAAGAAAGAAATCCTAAGAAACGATGTTAAATATAAGTTGAAGAAAAAACAAGGGCACATAGCATGCTACAGAAGAGGACATTAATGCTGCAGTGTGCAATATAATACTACAGCAGCATGTAGGTCATTCTGTTCTGCATACTGGTGTGAATGTGCTGAGGATGGATATGCAGCATATGCAGCAGGCCTGAGGAGATTGGGTTGAGGATGGATGTATGGGGTGAGCTGGAATGCTTCCATGCCCTTGACCCCCTCCCTCGCCTCAGCCTTGGAGCTGGTCTGGATCACTGTGTCTGGCACGTATGAGCAGCTGACAGCAATACATTCACACATGTGCCTTATAGAAGAGAGAATCTCGCTTTTTCTTTCTCACTTACAAGAGAAGGAGTGAGAGAAACACAAGGAAAGGAAATGTAACATGTCAATCCCCTTGGGTAGAAGATTGCATATCTGAAGAGTACAACAATATTTTTTGTTAGATAGTATTGGAACTATTGGTTTATATGTATATGTCTCATAATTAGATTAACACCATATAGTATTTACATTAAGACTTTGTTATGACCATAAAATAGATTACAATTGGACAATTTCTCAATATGTGTACAGTAGTATCTGTCTTGTCACATTAAAGGTGATAATATCAAACAAGCACATAAATGACAAAAGTGTCCAGAAAAGAACAATTAAACACAACAACAATAAAACTGTAACCTCTGGTTATCCACCAAAACATGCTGCATTACCACCGTATTTAGAGCACACCCTCCCTTTTACTGCCATTGACACACTTAACAAATGTAGCATATGATTCAGCTACTCTACTTCTTATGGCCATTTGGCTATAAACCCATTCACCTTGAAAAAAATGGTCCAGTTTGACATGCATTGGAAAACCTAAAAAGTGTTTTATTTGGTACACAATAATCATGATTACACAAGGTTTGTTAACACAAATTTATGCGATTTTTCAATATTTTAAAAAATTATTTCCAAAATGTAAACATATATTGAATACAAATCAAGTGAACAAATTTGTGTGATTTTTAAAATGTGATTGTTTTTATTTTTAATGTGATTTTGTAATATTTGATTAATTTTACCTTGCATTCTGACATATAATAACAAAATAACAAAATATCTGTTATTTTATATTAAAAAATAACTAGGGTTAATAACTTTGGACTAGGGTTTCCTCCCCTAGTCCAAAGACATGCACTGTTAGCTGATCTAAAGTGTATGAATGGGTGTGTGAGTGTGTATGTGATTGTGCCCTGCTATGGACTGGCACCCTGTCCATGGTGTCCCCTGCCCGATGCTCCCTGGGATAGGCTACAGGTTCCCCATGACCCTGAAAAGGAGTAAGCGGTAGAAGATGGATGGATGGATCTGTTAAGAGAATGAACTCCAGTGACTGTGGTGTCCCAGGGCTCTCTAAACATGAGAAAAAACAAATGATGGGCCACACTGACATTCAGCCAATCAGGACACAAGGCAGCTTTCCAGCAGGATGCAAGCAGGTGTTTTAGGGTATGGCATTGGATAAAAAAAAAAATGAAAAGAGGTGTTGTACATGTTGCACGTGTTTGCATTACTGACTTCAGCTAATAAAAAAAAAAGCTGATTATATCAATAACTGACTAATTAAATTTTCAAAATAGACAGTCTCCTTTCCTTTACCCAAAGAGTTGCTGGAGTTGATTATTTTTTAATTTATGCCTAAATCTTTGTTTATCATTGTTTTTTTAATATTCAAGTCTGGACAGCAGATACTGTTGAGGAAATCTGCAGGCCTGTGTATTTCCACAGGAACGAAACTGCTGCTTCCCCTTGGTTAGGAAGAGAGACCAGCTCATTTTAACAACAAACAAACAGTAAAATTAAACCCAAAGGTCTGAGATGTGATCATTTATAAAGGTCACATGCAAAACAAAAAAAACCAAAAGCATATATAAAAAGCTGTATAGAGCAAAATGTAATAACATTTATTTAAGATAAATAACCTTATTCATCCCAAATAACCCTTTCAATGACAGATGGAAAATCCTCTTTGAGATTGTACTGGAATTTAACCCCCCCC
>JAOUWY010000078.1:14660450-14676693 GCA_025728095.1 Prietella phreatophila | reverse complement strand
TTTTTTTTTTTACTGGATTTTAACCCCCCCCCCCCCCCCCCCTTTTTTTTTAAAAATCTCGTTTCAAATCAAAGATTCATTGGAGCTATTCAAATGTTTATATGTCTGTGTGCATTACGTATGATTGTGTTCAATTTCATAATCCATGAACATTTTCAATTTTCAAATGTTCTGATTATAGGGAGCTTGCAGCATAATTGCAGCTATAAATCTAATTTATTTTCTCAGCATGGAACCTTTTTCCTGTTTTATCATTATCTGTATTTCTTCAGATAATGAAGAATTTCTTCTGGTTATCATTAAGGCCAGAGCCATGTGGAGAGAGTGGGAGAGAGGAAGGAAGAGAGGGAAATAAAGGAAGGGGGACAGGGGCAGGGCTGTGGAACATTAATAACATATTTGTGCCATTGTTCGAATGGTTACACTTGAGCAGTGCTGAAATTAAGCAATGCTGTTTGAAATGTGCAGACGTGGAATAGGCCATTACGGCCCACCTGAGGGCCTATTCCTCTGAAAGGGTTGCTGAGGACCCTGGGATGAAATGTAAGGCCTATACTGATACACAAGAAAAAGAAAGCAGTCTTTGTCCCCCTGGGTACTCGCTATATCCCTCCATTTTCTATCACTCTGTCTAACTTGTTACCTGTTCAGTTTAATTCAGTTTTATTTGTATAGCATGTTTAACAGCAGATATTGTCCCAAAGCAGTTTTACAGAAATATATAAATTCAGTATATAGATTTTAAATGTATGAATTTATGCCTAACAAGCAAGCCAGAGGTGACGGTGGCAAGGAAAAACTCCATGAGACACTATGAGGAAGAAACTTGAGAGGAACCAGACTTCTAAAAATGTGCTAATCCTATATGGTCTAATAGTGCAATTGTGTAAGCAGGAAAATTCATTTTTGAACTTATCCACTGTTCACTGACGAATTCTTGAGTGCAAAATTGTTTGTGGCTTGGCTATATATATATATATCTTATTGTATTACTTAAGATTCAAATGTTCTCTTTTGCCCCTCCCACACTTGCTTCCCCTGGGTCGCCTGGCCTTACAGACACATTCACTCACACACTCACTCACATACAGAACACAGGCAAGCTGGGGATCTGTCGGCTGCTTATAAGCATATGATGGATGGGCTCTCAGCCCTTTAAACCAATACCATCAGAGCACTATGCACGCCGTTCTTAATGCAACAGCAGCCCCTCACTCAGCACCCCCACCCCCCTACTTGCGCATCTCCCTCAGCCACTCCCTTGGCCCTGAGACAGCCGCTCACCATGCAGGCCAGACAGGGTCACGCAGAGGGCACGTCATTTATGAGCTTATGTTATTCGCCTTTGCTCACAACAGCACACTGTGCAAGTGACATGCCTGGTTCTCAAGCACAATACATAGGCAGAGGGAGAGAGCAAAAGGTTTACATGGACTCTCACACATACATACACCCATGCACATAAACATACACCTATATCATTAGTACATGCAATATTCAGTATTTCATATCAAATATCTAAAGCTAAGTAATGTATCAAAGGCTGTTCCAAAAGGATTTAAATTGTGAGAAAGACGTAAACATAAGAGCAATGTATGTTATATGAATTATAATTCAACTCAGCACATTAAGCAAATTTTTACCATCATATTCATTTACTGGAGCTTTTAGAAGCTTTTAATTCCTGAACAATGCTCCCACAGAATGAAATCCAGTCACACTATATTATAATTTATTCTCGATTTTGTATCATACTGTATTAATAGAAATTTTCCCTATTAGGGTCAAGGCATTACTTATGCTTGTTTATAAGTCAGTGAGGTATATGTTTCAAGCAATAAAACATCCACAGCATTACTGAAAAATACTCACTATTAACTGGATATATCACTTTTGTGTTTTAATAAATTTAATAATACTATTGAAAAGTATTTTCATAATGATTTTGATACTATAAAAGGGAAAAAAAAACAATTAGCAATGGCAAGTCCATTATCCTGAAAATTATTTGAAAAATTATTTAACACTATATATATATATATATATATATATATATATATGAAGTGTTCCTATTTTGGTCATTTAAACTCATATATATCATTTATAAAGCAATAATGGAAGATTTATGAAAGGCTTATGTCAAAATTTGTGAAATGTCACTTTTTTAAGTAGCATTAGTAAGGAAGAGAAAGGAGAAAATTAATTGTCACTATGAGTAGATTTTCAAGATTGGTGCTGTAAAAATCATCATCATGAAGCTTTTATATATCTATTAAGTCATTCAGTTTAGCTGATAAATGAGCTTATGGAATGAGCGACATGGAAGTATAGGAGGTATTGATTAGCACTTCCAATTCACCTGCCCAACATTCGCATGTGCTTATTAATTGTCATGTTGTTACTATGAATTACATTACAGTTGAAAAACATCAGCTATATAAAGTAGATATGGTAATTACACATCCCAAAAGCTAAGCTGATAGCTTTGCATTTCATAAGACATCTAACATCTTGAATGTGCTTTTAATACAAGGCAAACTAATAATCTCTGAAGGGGAAAAAATGGTACACATAGAACAATTTTGTCTACCCTTATAATAATATCTGAGCCATCTTTGCTCTCCCAAGCTAAATAAAATTGCTAAATTTTGATGTATGACTTTCACTAATCTTCCAAAATTACTTTATAAAATATTATGCAGTAATGAATGACTGCATCAGAACTGCCACATGTAGGTATGCCACCTATATTCTATATACATTTGGAATTTATTTTGAAGACAGTTTAAGATGGTTATTAGGTTGAAAAGGTTTCATGGTAAACAGTGACTTACAGAGAGGTGACAAACTCTATGACCCTTTTGTAGAGGACATTTTGCTGGTTTGGTGTGGGTTCACTTGTCCCCTTAGTGGGAAGGGTCTTTGCAAATCAATATAAGGTCTTCTGACTGATCATCTTTATCCTATAATGAACCATTTCTATCCTGATGACAGTGGGCTCATCTAGGATGACCCCACCCCTATCTATAGGGCATGAGGCCTCACTGAACATCTGTAAATATTCTTTACCCTGATGTAGTAAACCTGCCCTTAAAATTCAGTTTTCTTTGAGGTAAGCATACATGCTCACACACAGCTGAAAATCTGTCTCCCTCCCACATATACATTCACACCTTCAGTCTTCCAGACCCTTATAGAATTGCTGTGAGCTGATTAAGCTGTGGCTCAGGTGGTCGAGCAGGTTGTCCACTAATTGTAGGGTTGGAGGTTCGATTCCCGGCGCACTTGGCTCCACATGAAAAATATAACATTCAAAGTGACCTTGGGCAAGACACTGAACCCCAAGTTGCTCCCGATGGCAAGCTAGCGCCTTGAATGGCAGTTGGTGTGTGAGTGTGTGTCTGTGAATGGGCGAATGAGAACCACTGTAAAGTGCTTTGTAGAACCCCTAAGGTTAAAAAAGCACCATATAAGTCAGACCACTTACCATTATCTTGGGGTTTTCAGTACGGTTTACTGTTCCATTGCTTGTGGAAATGCTGGATCTCTCAATGGCACAGTATAGTATCACTGGTCCACACTTTTCATCTGGGTTATTTGACTCACTATGGGAGAGAGATTATTTCGGTCACTCTAGATATGCAAATTGTGACATGCAAATAAGGAGTTGGGGTGGAATTTAATTTTATATTTATCCACCCTATAGTCACACTTGTGGGAAATGCTTAGCTATCACCTCTTCATCTTCACTAGGAGTGCATGATGCACTTACTTATTTCCTTAGCAATCATTTAAAAAAAACCTTTATTCGGTGTGTTTTATGTCGGTTTTATGCTTGTGATTGTGCAGTACTAAAGTTTTAAAGTGTTCTTTTAACTGCCATAATATATAAAATATAACATTCATGATATAAAATTAGAAGAAAAAAAGATGCAAAAATATGGCTATTGTGATCTTTTTTTCAATTCCCATTTTCCAAAAGGGAAATAATACTGGTTGTAAATCTCACATGGGATGTATTTAACTAAATGTTTGAATCCTTTCACATTGTTGGTGCACCGCCATCTCAGTGGGGAGTATATCAACTTTCCTCCACACATATAGTCCCCATTCCCATGTGCTCCTGCAATGGGTGGAAGAACATGATATGATTACATTGTTTCCTTAATGGGTCTATTCCGTTCAAAAATTCAAACATTTATGTCACCTGCAGTGCCCGCAGGCAAACTCTTATGTGCTGCTTATTCTAGCTGCAGCACATTCTGTTTCTTATTTTATTGTTGCATCCATATCCCTTAACTAACCAGCTGCTTACAGCTCTATAAAAACTGCTGAGCTCTAGATATAACAGCACAAGTTTTAACAATACTCTCTGACATTTAGGAAGCATGATGTACATGTATTACTGCTTAACAGTGCCTTTTGGATACATGCTTTCACTTCCTTATGTTAGGGATGCATAGGAAGAATGGAGGGTTAACAAATCAGTACAACAAAATAAAACAAAACATACCAATGTATTAATTTTGACATCTTTTTTAATTAAAGGCAACACAAATGCATTCAAATTAAGATAAATAACTTGCCTAAAAGAATGCAAATATCCCCACAATGTTATATTCCCCACAATGTCAAAAAGTACATCAACCCCTCACAAAAATAAAATAAAATAAAATAAAATAATAATAATAATAATAATAATTCTCAGTGGGTCTCATACTCAGGTTGTACAATGATTCCCCTTTTTTCTGAGGCTTGAACAACTTTCTGCCACACTGCTGATGCCAGTGTCATGGTATTCTGCAATGAATCCAGTGTTTAGTTATGAAAATAACTTGATTTCTTTTTATAGACCCAAAAAGTGACATTACATGGATTTTCACATATGATTTTTAAAGCTTTTGCTTCTGACGTGTAACAGCAAAAACGTTGTTAAAAATTAGTCTTAAGGACTGGAAGGCAGTTCTGTCCTTTCCTCAAATCAACAATGAACAGTCTTTACAGGCTTGCATATCAGGCAAAAATATATGACATAGACAGTGGAGAAAAGAAATGAAAATGCAATTTTTGGCAAAGCAGGAATAAAAAGTGACAAGAGGCAACATTGAGATTTGATCAATTTTAAACCACCCCCTCAAACGGGTTCTGATTGTCCTTCATGAACATGTGACACAGGCCTTCAGAAGCCTTCAAGTGTCTGAAGTGCCCACTGGTGTGCTGCATCATCCAACCTCACAGCAATGTTCTTACCAACACTAGAAATCTTGCCAGCAACATTACTAAAACAATGCAGAACAAAAGGCTGTTTCTGTCATATTAAAGCAAACAAAACAGTAACTGCACCATAGAATATGAACATTATCAATTTATCTAAAGTTCACCAGCCAATGAAATTGCAGGGCTCCCATACCTTAAAATCTATTTACACAGACTTCATTCATTTATTGCAATCTGTAAAATAACCCTTAGAGGTGCTTTGGTTTCTTCTTGGGAGGCCAGATTTGTTACATTAGCTATCTATCTGCTAGTACAATAACTTTTTACCGACACACTGTTTGGATCTGGCAAAACATGGATGCATTGGCAACACATTACCTTGCATGTCTGAAGTGCAAAAGTGCCACAAAGGCTTTTGTTGCATTTGTTCATCTCATAACCCATTCAGAGGGCAATGCAATACACAAATGAATTCTGTGACAAGGCTCTAAATGAAAAAGAAAAAACAAATGCGGAAAAGATAACAATTATGTGGACAGAAATGGCCCAGTCTGCATTAGTCACCTTGTGGACTGTTCTGCCACACTTATGCAGTATACTGTATATACTAACTTATCATGACCTGTTTCAAAGAAGTCATGTACAGTGCTGAGGTGGTGACTTGTAGATCACACATCCCTCCAAAGCAAAAAAAAAAAAAAAGTCCCAATCAAACCGAACAGTTATCTCATTAAAAAAATAACACAATCAAGCGCAATAAAGAGGAATATAGTTCTCTCTTCCTTTATATTATATTTACAGTAATACCTTTTATATATATTTATATATTTACACACATAAAATAAAACAATTGTACAACTATACACCTGAATAAAAGGTACAGTAATTAAGAGGTACTGAAGTGTATGGCTTGATAGAAAAAAAAAAAAAAAAAACTTTTTTGTTTAAAAGAAAAATTAATTCAGAGATTTAACTTAAAATTATTTTCAGTTGAATGGGCATTAAAATGATTCCTGGAAAATCCCTGGATGCCCAGAAGGCGTCATTAGAATGTGTTGTACACCTTAGACAGTGGCACTTGTAATGCCATGCTAAGAGTTTTTAGTCTACAGCATGACACCCAGTTCCTTCTGTTTGTGTGTTTGTGGCCATACTCTGTACACACACACACACACACACCATGCAATATTTTTGGTCCAACTGAGATAAAAACAATTTAAAAAAGTTCTGATGAAGTTGATCTGATAAGGATGATCAGTCTAAAGTGAACCCAGCTCTGTTCAGGGCTTCCAGAAAAGTAAAACTGAAATATTTCTCTCAACATAGTTACCATAAATTAATAGAATCTTGCTTAGGATATGTCCAGTGCCTCATCATTTTCACTGAGAACGAAAACATCTTTCCTTGGCTGTTAAGTTTGTGAATGTGTCAGCCCCAGTTTTTACCCACTAACGACGGGTGAGGCGCAGCTACAAAGTAGACCAGTAAAGAGCTCATCTTCCTCTTCTTTATTCCATGGAGTGCGAGTTTAGTGTCCAATTATGGGGCTTTAATCTGATACCATTCTGAACACGGTAAAAATCATTTTCAGCCTTTGTCAGCCGATTGTCAGCCCTTTAGGTATCCTCCATCAAGAAGGAAAAATTTCTTCAGTAGTACTTCCATATGACAAAACGCTAGCAGATTATTGATACTCCTTCAGCTGTGACCAACTGGCCACTAGTGGGGTCATATGTTCCAGCCAGGTAGTAGAGGTCCTGGCTGTTCCTGTTGGGCTTCCTTAGGCGGCTGAGGTGCTCATATTCAGCTCGGCTAACCACTTGACACTTATGGGAGATGGTCTGTACATCATTTTCATCCTCATGGCAAGACTGATAAAGGGCATGCTGAGAAAGCAGAGAAAGTACAGTTAAACTTTTATCTATTGACTAGTACAATTGTGAGAGAATTAAATATACTTGGTTATATAGAGTACCTTGCCATCCCGGTGCCTTTTGCCCAGTTTAGTCTCTTCAGGATGGTAAAACCATTTCACCTTCACGACCATATTGCTGGCCCAAGATTCCCACAGGCTCTCGATGCGGCCGATATAAGGAAGGTGAGGACGGCCAGAAGATAGAAATACTGCACAGTCGCCCACTCGGATTATGTCTTTACCTCGGACCACGGCCTTGTAGAAGAGTTTCCGTGCCTTTCCTTTTAGACCTCGCCTCTGAATACAACAGACAACTTTATAGTAGATGCATGAGGAAATGTTTGAAGTCTGAAAATTGTCCACACTCCATTACACTGGAGAAATTATTATATGAGACTTACCTGAGTGGGGTTTCCAGACCACCGCCACAGCTGACGTGCTGGCACAAATGCAGACGAGTTGGGCGGCCTGTCTGTCTTTTGCTTTTTGGGACAGTCCTTGGAAGATTTGGTTTGTGCTGTAGACAGGGAGTTACTGGGAATCTCCTTTCTCCTTTGATGCTTGTCTGTACCATTGCTAACCAGAGCCTTTGGGCTGGTCACACCCATGGCTTTCGCAATAAAGGAGTGTTGTGGTGGGACAGTTGTTGGCTCAGGATGTTGCTGCTGCTGTTGTTGAAGCACTGCATGATGGGAGGACAGGCAGCCCTGCAGGAGAAGTTGAGATGCTTCCTCTTCATCTGAGCTGTAGGAGGAGTCATTGTCAGAGGAACAGGCACTAGAACTGGACAGTGAGCCTGAACTTGATGAGCTTGAGGAACCTGAGGAAGAGGAGGAGATGGACAGATGAGAGAGAAAGCGCCTAGGGTTACGCATCACCGCCCGTCTAGCATCTTCTTCATCTTCTTCATCTTCATCCATGTCTGAGTAGGAGCTGAGACAATCGCTGTGGCAGTTCAACACATAATCTGGATATTCACCAAGCCCTAGACCCTGAGAATGTTTTTGCATGTCAGAGGAACCCTTGAGGAGGTAACTACTACTTCTCTTGGCATCCTTCATCAGTAACATTGACTGGGAGCAGTTTATATGAGAGGTCTGATCACCTACGTTTTTGGTCCCAGAGCCCTTTGCCATTCTCCCTCCTCTAGATTCAAACTCCCCATTTCCAAGAAGCATGAGTGCTTTTCCATTTTTTGTCTTTGGAGAGGTTACTCCTTCATGGTCCAATTTGATGAGGTACTCTTTCCTGTCTCCTGTCTTTCTCCCCCGAACATTGGAGCTGCTCTTCTGACCAAGTTGTAACCCAGATGGTAGTTGTTGATTACCAAAGGTTGTAAAACCATTAGCAATGCTGCTAAAAGAATCTACCTCGAAGGAGGTGCTAAAGATACCCTTAGCTGGTGTACCCATAGTGGAGCCAAGCAAGGGGAAGGTGTCTGTCTCCTTCTCTTTTGGAGTTTTCCTAGACAGGCCATTGAACTGGAACAAATCCAGAGATGGTCTCTTTCTAGACATGGTGACAGACGGCCAGGTAAGAAGAGAAGGGGCACTCCCAGTTACATTCTCAGACACACAACTTCTTGTTGATAAACTGACTGATTTGGGTCTCCCTGTAAAGATGAAAGAAAAGAAAAAAAAAACAATAACAAAGACATTAACAACTTTATTCAATTAAGCATGCTTTGACCTATTTGCATTTGTTAAATTCTATTGACAAAAAGATGGGTATTTTTTTTTTCAACACAACAGTGTGAAATTAATATGTCTGAGAACTTCAAATGGAAGTAAACCTGATCTGTTCTATTGTCATGCAGATAAGATCTGCTGAGTATAGATCGTTGGGCAGACAGATTTCAGCCTTCAGTTAGTCCTAAGGCATTTCTGTAAACTTTCTACCATAACCAAGCCCTCAGGCTCCTTCATCCATTTCACACAGATCTACTTGCTATGTTAGTATAAGCCCATTTCTTTTGTTAACTAAACATCTAGTGATTAAGTTTTTGTAAACCATGACAGAAAATAAATGTAAAAAAAAAAATCTCTGTGCATACAGAATTATAATCAAATGGAATACTACTAAGCAATAAAATTACAACATTTAGTTAGTCAAATACAAAGTTTTAACACAAAATAAAAAAGACAAAGATGTTTAAGTAAGGAATAGCACAGCACAGACCATGCATTGTTTTCGTATAACCACATGGTATGAAATCTGTTATTCTCCTTATATCACAGAAGTTTGCCAATGATTACAGTGCTTCATTTACAACCACAATTCCGAAAAAGTTGTGAGTGTATGGAACACCAACAAAAAAAAACCTAATCATTTGAAAATTCAATCATCCTGTGCTATACTGAAAACATATTATTAACACATTATTTTATATTTTACTTTGTGAATTAAATGTACTTTTGAAAATATACACTAATCACCCTTTCTTTTAATAAACCTTATTAAGTGTTTGGGTGCTGAAGACACCAGTTGGTTAAGTTTAGCAAGCGAATTTACCCCAATTCATCCATTATGCATTTCTTCAGCTGCGCAACTGTATGGGGCTTTTGATGCCTTATTTTGCACTTCATAATCTGCCACACATTCTTAATCGGAGACAGGTCAGGACTGGAGGCAGGCCATGCTAGCATCCGTACTCTCTGCTTACGCAACCATGTAATCCGGGCAGAATGTGTTTTGGCACTGTCCTGCTCTGGATGGCAGCATATGTTGCTCTAAAATGTGTACATATCGGTCTGCATTAATGGTGCCCTCACAGATGTGTAAGTTACCCATGCCATGGGCACTGACACACCCACATACCAAGACAGACGCTGGTTTTTGGACCTGACGCTGATAATAGCTTGGATGGTCCTTTTCCTCTTTGGCCTGGAGAACACGGCGGCTGTTTTGTCCAAAACTATTTGAAATGTTGACTTGTCAGACCACAAAACATGATTCTACTGTGCTACTGTCCATCTCAGATGAGACCGAGCCCAGAGAAGTCGCTGGCGCTTCTGGACAGTGTTGACATGTGGCTTCTGCTTAGCGAATGTTGTTGACTGACAAAAGTTTACCAAAGTATTCCCGAGCCCATGTCAGGTTATACATTACAGACTCATGATGGCTTTTAAGACAGTTACGTCTGAGGGGTTGGAGATCACGTGCATTCAGTAGTGGTTTTCAGCCTTGCCCTTTATAAGGTGAAATGCCCCAAATCCTACCGATTTGTATTTGGGGAATGTTGTTCTCAAAGTGTTGGATTATTCACTGACATGTCTGTTGGCGGATTAGCGAGCCACGATCCATCCTCGTTCTTGAATCCCTAGGCCTTTTGTGGAGGCTCCTTTTATACTATGATTAGACATCACCTTCTTATTTCAACTTGTCACATCGCTATTAGTCCTAGTATTGGATATCATGCATTTTAATGGTTCTCTCTCTCAAAAAAAGCAGCTTGTAATTTTACAAAATAACCAGAAAGGAAAACTTTGAAAGCGTGAGCACTTTCTTTGCTGGAATACTTTTCAAAGCACTTTGACTGTTACAAAGTGTTACGCCTTCTATAAATGTTAAATTCAGGTCTCCTAATAGCAAACATCACCACATCTACATTTATATATATTACTTTGTTAAACAACACATTAAAAAAAATCAGTTTATTATTAGAATTCTGACCAATCAAATTCCAGCATTCATCCACACTGTGGTATAGTGAAGTTTTATTTATAGCTATCCAAATAAAGTGAAATAAAAAGGGACAAATTAATAGTAATTATTTTATCTATGTAACATCAATGGCTATAAACTGGACCATCCATATGAAGTGAATGATGCTCAGGCCAATAGTCAACAGTGTGCAATGATTATCTACTAAACATCAACAACCATAAACCACTGATGTAATCCTAAAATATCCCTGATGGATATTATACTACTGATAGATTGCTTGGTTAATCTTTCCCCCTTTTCTGGCATTTCAGTTAAAACACCAAACTCCAAATGTCATACACTGGTCTGTAGACTGAGAGGCCTGTGAAGAAATTCTCTTATACAGGTGTCTTGTTGCAAAACACACCTACCCAAATTTTTTACACTTTTTTTTTCACAATTTTTTTGACTAAAAAAATTTTGGAGATAAATTATAAAATAGTAAATTTTCCCTTTTGAGAAAGCCATTTGTACTAAAAAATACTGCACAGAACTGCATCAACCTCAGGCATAGAGTTGCATCTCAAAAATTTGAACATCGTGGAAAAGTGAATTTTTTGCGTAATTGAATTAAAAAAGTGGAACTTTCAGATATTGTAGAGTCATTACACATAAAGTGAAATATTTCAAGCCTTTTTTTGTTTTCATTTTGATGATTGTGACTTAAAGCTCAGCTTACAGCTCAAAAATCCAGTATCTCAAAATATTAGAATAAAGAATTTATAATACAGAAATGTCGACCTTCTGAAAAGTATGTTAATTTATGCACTCAATACTTGGTCCTTTTGCATGAATTACTGCACCAATGCAGCGTGGCATGGAGGCAATCAGCTTATGGCACTGCTGAAGTGTTATGGAAGCCCAGGTTGCATTGATAACGGCCTTCAGCTCATCTGTATTGTTGGGTCTGGTGTCTCTCATAGATTCTCTATGGGGTTCAGGTCAGGCAAGTTGGCTGGTCAATCAAGCACAGTAATACCATGGTCAGTAAACCAATTTTTGGCACTGTGGGCAGATGCCGAGTCCTGCTGGAAAAGGAAATCAGCATCGCCTTAAAGCTTGTCAGTAGATGGAAGCATGACGTGCTTTAAAATCTCCTGGTAGACACTGCATTGACTCTCAACTTAAGAAAACACAGTGAACCAACAGCAGCAGATGACATGGCACCAAAATCATCACTGACTGTCGAAACTTCATACTGGACTTCAAGTAACTTGGATTCTGTGCCTCTCCACCCTTCCTCCAGATTCTGGGACCTCGATATCCAAATTAAATGCAGAAGTTACTTTCATCTTCCTCATGATTGTGGTAGTGTGTACTGAACCAGACTGAGAGATTAAAGGCTCAGGAAACCTTTGCAGGTGTTTTGAGTTAATTAATTGATTAGAGCTTTTTTCAGGTCGACATTTCTGTATTATAAATTCTTTCTTTTGAAATATTTTGAGATACTGATTTTTTTTTTATTTCCATGAGCTATAAGCCATAATCTTCAAAATAAAAATAAAAAAACCCCTATTGAAATATTTCACTTTATGGGTAATGAATCTAGAATATATAAAAGTTAAATTTTTTTTAATTAAATTACATTTAATTCAAAATGTACTTTTCCATGATATTCAAATTTTTTGAGATGCAGCTGTATATAGAACTGCACTGTTTTCAGTGATGTACACTTCAGTTTTCATCAGTTACCTGGCTTGGCCTTGATTGTTTTCCCTGGTTCTGTGTTGCCATGCCATTCAGAAGAAACATCAATCTGCTGAGAGCTCTTCTTCTGAGTGGAGCTTTTCCGTCTGCAGCGGGTTGGAGAAGCCAGGAGAGCTGGGGAAGGCTCTGCACCTGATGTCCACAGATCATATAACATTAGTTACAGTTAGATATTTTCATCCAAACATGTGTCTTTTCATTTGCACAATGATTTTCCTATTAATCTGTCCTTAAACTCAGGACATACTGCACACTTACAATATATTTGGTAGCCAAGTGGAAGAAGACGAATGTTGGGGAGGGAAATCCAGCCACGATCTCCATCATCAAACTCCACCATGAGAGAGCCTTCTTTCTGTTCGTCTCCAGGACCACCTGTGTATGACATTATTCATTTTAAACTTTCAGTAAGTGAAGAGAATCAGCTAAACAGAAATGTTTGTTAAGAAGTATGGATAGAGTTCTTTTCTGACCTCTGCGGACATATCCAGGATACAGGCACCTTGAGCGCTCACTCCAGTATGCACACACTCTTGTTCCATCAGTAAGTGCATCCGCTGTCTCCAGTTGCACATCCAGCACCTGACAAACATAAATAAAATGTGTATTCCAGATAACACTAATAATAATAAAAAAATAAGACTGATATAGAAGGTGTTGGGAATAGAAACAATAGTTGCTTTCAGTAAAACTGGGGTACAGCTGCAGCTAAAAACACATTTTAGTTTAAGTTGTTGCACAAAAAAAACAAAAACAAAAAAGATTCACACACCCAGCCCTCTGAACCTGCCCTTGCTTTGTGGTTTTGCTCCATAGGACACTTTCTTCAGTCCAAATTTGATACAAAAAAGACTGAAAATCAGCATCAGTGAATAGGCACCTGCTTGAGAACAATTAAATAAAGGAACCCAAATCGATGACTTTATTGTGAAATTGCCAGCTTCCCTCCTACTACACAGCCTGTCCTGGCAGTAGGAGCTCTCTCAGGCTTGGCACAAATGTGGTTGCTGTGGTGAGGGGCTACTGATAGAGCAGGCAGGCAGGCAGAGGATTTGGTTCTGGGACAGATTTGCAGGTAGTGGTGTTGGAAGAGCAAATGCATAGGGTTGGGAGGGTTACTTTAAAAATATATTCCGTTACAGTTACATATTACTTCATAAAAAATGTCATCAGTAACATAATCCAAATATCACAATATGAAAGTAATGTAATCGGATTATTTTTGGACTACTTCAAGGTCACATATGTAAATACAGTCAAATTGAAATATGATCTAAAATGCTTTTATTTAGAGCTTATTTTAGAGCTTAAAAAATGTTCAATGTTTGGACTTGTTTTAAATAAACAAATAAATAAATATGTAAATGAAAGATCACTGTCCCTGATGTGGGTAACATCACACCTATTAGCAACACATAAATATCTATAAATAAAATTGGTTTCACTCTGCCCACGTTTTACTTTTTTTCCCCCTACATTCTTCTGACTGTCCATGTAATAAAATACAATATCAGATGCTATGAGTGTACCGTCTACCATCATTTACACATTTGAATGGCCATGTAATACAAAGCAATGTCATAACATGAAATTATAAATGACCTTATATGGTCATTGGCATTGTTTCGACTCAGGACAGCTTCATTTGCTGTTATTGTCAACTGTTTGAAACCGTACACAACAGCACTTCACCTTCACGCGTTCATTGAGAGTAGGCTAATGGTTAAGAGGCAGGAATTTGGCCCATAGTTGCTGCAAGCCTTTTAGAATCAACCAATTGGTGTGCAAGAAGGCGGGAATTACAGAGAGGGGTTAAAGCAATACAAATATGTGCACACATGATACAGTATTAGACCTTAAGCACATCATAATGAAACTAAAGCCGAATCCCGGACATTTTCCGGCAGGACGCTTTTTTAAAGTTTGAAAAAGAGGACATCCAGGAAAAAAAGGACATATGGTCATCCTAACAAAAGCATTTCGAGAACAATTTTTGTTAATTTCCACCAAATTAACTTTGTGCAAAAAAATCACCAGGAGGTTGCTTATGTGAGTCACAACTGGCAAGAGAGAACCAGAACTATAATCAAGCAGCTGTCTATATTGTGTTATGGCAAAAGATTACTTTCTTTGCTTTTAAATGAAAGCAATTGTAATCCTGGTAGAATTTATTTTTATAATTAAAAAAAAATTTTTTTTTACAAAATGTACATGTAGTCTTATTTCTTTGTTTTTTGACATAACTGTAACGGATTACAGTTACCAGTTTTTGTATCCTGATTACGTAATGTGTATTCTGTTACTCCCAAAACCAGCATGTGAATATAAAAGGATACTGAATACGCTGAACAATGTGCAATTGTTCTAACAACTATATGCTTGCTAACTAGCTACAGTATATATATCTAATGCCCATATTAATATAGTTTGTATACATGTCTGTCTATAACAATAGCATTAAATATGTAGCGCTGTGTATTATAAGGTGTTGGTTTGGCTCTATATAATACAGTAGGTCAGTGAGGAGTCACCTGAAGGACAAAATTATGTGTGTGTGTGTGTGTGTGTGTGTGTGTGTGTGTGTGTGTGTGTGTGTGAATCTAGCAGCAGTCATTCTTCTTTCTACTGGCAATAATGTTGACACACTACCACAGATACACACGTACATACGCGTACACACACACACACACACACACACACACACACAGACACAAACCAGACTGATCAGGTTGCTGATGAGAACAATGGCAAGCTCGCAGGTAGGGCAAGCTGCAGGAGAAGAGCACTCTCAAAAATTTCATCAAAGCATTCACCATGAAAATACAGCATTCAGCATGTGAGCTCTGTGGCTCAGAAGAATCACAGACACACAATAAATGAAAAACGACAATTTTCACCTAGGCAGTTGTTCTTTGTTTCTGCTTTCAATTTTCACCTAGGCAGTTGTTCGTTGTTTCTGCTTTTTTTTTAAAATAAATAAATAAAATAATAATAATGTAGTGTAGTGGTGGACTGTATCATGACGATATCTTGAGATATTTTGTGCACTTGATATATTACATTTGAGAATTGCAATTCACAATCTGATTCTGTCTGTATTGCGGAGAGAGAGACTGGGGGCTGGGTTCATGATAGTCTGTCCCTCATGTCAAAAGCTTGCTCAGGCAGTAAGTCAGACTGTTTTTTTTCCCCCATTGCGAAACAGAGACAGAGCAGGATGAATGAAAGGAGCCATGCATCTAATGTATTCAAATGAATGTGTGCCAAGAAAGCACTGTTGGTTTTTAGTGCATAATCAGCTCCCCTCTTCTCAATGGCACAGATCAACTATGCATGTAAGCATAACCCACCATTCAGACCTAAATATGTTCATACATATAAATAGATAAATAAACAATAAAAACAGTAAAACAAGTCCACATTTAAGTGACCCCGAGGGGGGAGGTAGAGCAGAACTAACCAGGAACAGTCATCTACACTATGCACCTGTAACATTATATGGAGGGACATACTGAACTGCTGGTCTGAATTATGTCTGTAACCTGGAGCAACACACCGAGTGCGGTGCAAAGCCATGAACTGGGCACTTCCTGAAAAAAAAAAAACCTGGATCCTGTATGTAAGAACACACACACACACACACACACACACACACACACACACACACACACACACACACACACACACCCACACACACAC
>JAOUWY010000078.1:14521224-14532998 GCA_025728095.1 Prietella phreatophila | reverse complement strand
TATAAACAACACTGAATTCATGAGCATGTGATGTCATTTTGAAAGCACTGACATTATGAGTCAGGTGCCCATATCCCTTGAACTACAGCTCTTTGGAGTACTGTGTTTTTCTCTCTCTTTGTGTGTGTTCAGCTGGAGAAACCCCAGTGGTTCCAGTGGCAGCAGGAAAACTGGACAAGCTTGACCCGGTTGTGGAGCAGATCCTGCCTGCGGAGGAGATAAAGAGCCCAGAGGAGAAGGAGCCAGCTGAGCCACCACAGATAAAAGTACCCATGGAAGTGCCTGAGAGGAAGAAGAAAGAGGAGGTTCAGCTGAACCGTCCCGAAGCAGGTAATTCAGCATAAGAAGGTGCCAGCTTGCGGGTCTCTTTTGTCATACATTCTTTGTTTTATAATCAATGTGAAAATAAAGTAGAATAATTTAAGCACATATCTTTGAAAATTATAAAATGTTCTAATTACAAAATGGTTCTAAAGTTTGCAATTGCTTTATTATTATAAAGTTAGAGGAAGAGAAGCAAGATTATTAGACTCACCTGATTCTACTCATTTAAGAGCTTAAACTCTACATTAGGCCAGAACATGATGATAGACATCTTAATAGCAATAGATTAAAAACACAGAATTTGAATTGTGAAGTCATTCAGAGATTCATTCCCATGTGGTTTAAGGCATTATTTTAGATTTTGTTTTAATGTTTTAGTTTTATTGTTTTAACTCATGTCATTAAAATCTGCTTTTAAGTAGCTCAATCAAGTTTTTAACTTTTCGAAATCACTGCACTTGATTTTGAACTTGTTTGATTTTAAAAATGACCAGCAACAATTTTTACTTGGTGTATATGTTGCTGTAGTGTAGAAAATTGAAAATGTTCTTGTATATGTCTGTCAATATTGCCACATACTGTGTGCAGTGGTCCTTAAGGCACCTTATCTGTCTTTGTAAATGCATCCCATAAATACTCTACCTTTCCCTCCCAGATGTTGCAGTGCCTGATGGAGAGGCTCACCGCCACGAACCACCCATCCCTCATGATGAGGTTCATATAGAGAAGCGCAAGAACCAGCAGGAGCTCAATGATGAAAAGAACCAAGCTGAAGGAAAGGAAGACGAGGAGTTGGCAGAACAGGGGGCAGGCCAGCAGCAGGAGGTGGCACAAGATGAAGTGAAGACTGAGGAGGTGCATAAAAAACAGGATGTTGCAAAGATCCATGTGGCACAGGATCAGGCCAATGAGATCCATGAGAAGGTGGAAGAACAGAAGCAGCCAGTGGTGGCGGTGCATAAGCCTGTGGAATCTTTAGAGAAGGACCCAGAAGCTGAGAACAGACTGACTGCTGATAAGAAATCGGAGGAAAGTGATAAAAAAGCAGCTGAATCTGAGGCAGTAAAACGTGAGTATCTTTAAGCAACAGTGCAGAATATATTAAGTAGGGGTGTAAATAAATCCATATTTGAATTGGATAATTGTTCAAACGTTCTACAGTAGTATGGCTGCATTGATTTACAAGCCTAGATCTAGCTCAAATCAAAAAGGAAAATGACAAAAACCTGATATTGCTGTTGAAAATCTGTACAAAAGCTCAGCAGAAAATCCTGACCAAAGCTCTGCTATGTGCAAATCTTGCAATCCTGCCACAAAATATTCCCACATTACAAGTTAATTCCAGTATCACTTACAACCATGTGGAAAAAAATGGACGTCCCATGGACTTGTACATTTATTTATTTTTTACATACTTGGAGCAAACATTTTATTCTCTTTGAAACGGTGCCTATTAATACAGTGATACACTCCATCAAATGCCATAAAATTGACATTTTGTAGTCATTTTCACAGTTTAAATGAACAAAAACAGATCAGTCACCTGGAAAAAGTAAGTACACCCCTACATTTATCACGTGCTCAAATCCCTAAAATTATAATCGGGTTCAAGATCGGGTGCCAGTAATTACAACCTGCTTAGGGCGTGCAGGTGGAACCTGTCTTACACCTGTCTGGTGTTCCCTTTGTTATTGAGGTGTGTGGTGTCTTCATGCCAAGATCTAAAGAGTTCTGTAAGGCCTTCAGAAAAAAGGTTGTGACTGACTTTGAGTCTGACAAGGGATTTAAAAAGATCTCCAAATGATTTGAAATACATCATTCCACTGTAAGGAAAATAATCTACAAACGGCACAGATTTCAAACGACTGCCAATTTGTCCAGGACTGGCCATCGCAGCAAATTCAGCCCAAGAGAAGACCGTCTGATGCAAAAAGAAGTAACCCCAAAATTTCATCACAGGATCTGCTAGTATTGCAACTGTTTGTGTCAAAGTACATGCTTCTACAATCAAAATTGAAGATTGCACAGATTGTGAGGAGAAGCACCTTATACCAACTGTCAAGCATGGTGGTGGAAATGTTATGGTTTGGGGTTGCTTCGCTGGAGGAACGGCTCAAAAAGAAGAAATAGGCTTGAATCCCATTAAAGTGTTGTGGAGGCGATTTGAAACGGGCAGTACATGTAAAAAAAAAAACCCTCAAACATCTTGCAGTTGAAAGAATATTGCATGGAAAAGTGGTCAAAAATTCCAGCAGGCCTTGTGGACAATTATGCAAAACACCTACAAGACGTTATTTCTGCTAAAGGGGACAATAGTAGCTTCTGAGGATGTACTTACTTTTTCCACTGAAGAACATCACATGTATTGATATTTGTGTTGAATATATGATTGAAAAGACTCATTTTATATCAACTTCATTAATAGGCATGGTTTCAAAGATGATCAAATGTTTGCTTGTCCAAATGTGTCAAAAAAAAGGAAACAATTTCCATGGGGTATATTTATTTTTTTCACATGACTGTAGGTTTATAGTAGATACCGTTTCTTTTTTCCTTTCTATTGAAGTTAATAAGACACAAAAGCACAGCTTTTCAAGTTACCAAGAAACCGGAAAGCACAAAGCCCTCTCTTCTGAAGACTTTCCCATGGTGGATAACTTAAATTATACTGAACTGAATCATACTGGATCGGGCCTGAATCGAATTCTACAAGTGCTGAAGTGAATCGTATCACATCACTGCTGAATTGAAGTGGATCATTGTTACTTGTTTATAATTTTTCCATCATGTTGTATGATACTTCTCGAGATGTGCATCATATCATCTGAAAGTGGGAGATTCACAACCATAGTAATGTTGATGCACGTTTGTACCAAGCATTTGTGCGACATTAACTTATGAAATTTGGTTGGTCTGAACTGGTTTAAACTACCAGGGATTTTTAACGTATTTGTTTAACCTCACTCACTGGTTGATCCACTGTACAGATCCTGAACCAGTAGCCAATTTGGCTGTGGTGCATGATGGGGTTCAAGAGAATAAAGAAGAGAAGAAACAGGATGGGAAGGACCCCAAGGAAGGAGATGGAGACAAGATGGAAGGTGAGTTTCTTCCATTTGAGTGATCAGATGCAGCTGACCTTGCACAAAAAAACCTGTGACCAGGTTTTATAGAAAGAACAATTTGTTTGTAATGAGTGGTATAAGGTTTAATAAGCGGAGCCCGTGTTGTCATTTTCACTGTCCTTTATTTTGGGCCTTCACAGATTATTTCCAAGAATTTGGAACTAATTGCAGGTTACTGTGTAAAAATGTATGTGTAAGAGTTTGGTTATATCCATATATGTATTTTCTTAGTTTTTCATGAGCACACTCATATGATTGTGTCAACCTGCAATAGTCAGTAGGCAGTTCTTTTTCAATTTCTTGTTCCTGATTTAAGCTATTTTCTGAAGTCAGCGCAAGCTGACCCTGCATGACGTGTTTTGCATTATCATGATGAAATATCTCAAAAAGCTCAGTGACTCTTACTTCTGTTTCTTTTGCTTGGCTTGATTTTTTATTAAGGCACACTTAAGGCACTCTTTGCTCTGTCTTTCTGTCTCTTGCTCCACTGCTCTGTTGTGCCATGGACTCCTGCCACAGTGATCAAAAAGATCGTTGCAGGTATGAGGCTCTCTAGCCTTTGACATCTAACATGCTATGTTTGAAAATAGCACCTTAGACACCTGCTGTTAACACTACACTATATCCTTCCTTTCTATATCCTTTCTTAAACATCTTGTTTTCAGTTTTCCAGTGTTTGCGGCTACTGCTTCTGAAAGCACACTGATTCAAATAACAACCAGCTGATCTGGATATGATTTTTACATTTTTAAAAAAAAAAGATGTTCCCAGTGGAGTGGAAATGCTGAATATTTAATACAGATTGATTAACTAATCTTTAATAGAATACATAAATGCTTGCACTGATATCACTCAACACTAAGCATCTACTTAATTTCCATAGATGATAAATTCAAATAATTATTAATCATTTTACTCAGATCTACAAGACTAATATCTGATCATTGTGACTAAATGTCTCTGAATTTCTCTTATGTTGTCTTTTCCTCAGAGGGAGTGTTGGACCATGCCGTGCTACTGCAGGTGATCAAAGAACAGCAAGAGCAACAGAAGAGGTTGCTGGACCAACAGGAGAAACTCCTCGCTGTCATTGAGGAACAGCACAAAGAGATCCATCAGAAAAAGGATGAAGAGGAGGAAGCCAAAGCTGCAGGTCAGTTGGAAGCCTCCCCCCCTATAATTCCCGGGATTTCATTCTATAGGCCTATATCTACTAAAAGCATCAACACTAAGATGGCGTAAAAATATGTTTTGACAATGGGAAAAGCTTATGTATGTACAGTGGAGTCCAAAGGTTTGAGACCACTAGTGAAATTACTTCTGTTGTGCATTTGTTTCAAATTTAATGCAATTATCGTTACAAATTATATTATTGACAACAACTATAGTGAAAGTTGCATGGAGAGTGAATAGTGATGAGTTTTCTGTTTCATTGTATGCGTGTTTCGTAATTTTGGGAGTGTAAAGCACTTCGGTCAACTTGTGTTGTTTTTAAATGTTCGATAGAAGTAAATGTTGATTGATTTAAAAGTAGAATATTTTAAATGTTTATATGAATTTGGTATGTTATGAAATTGGGATTATTTGGTTTGTCACTTTTTTGCTTTAATGACAGTGTGCACTCGAGCTGGCATGGACACTCCAAGTTTGTGCAAAAGCAGAAAGTGTCGTCTGAACACAAGCTTCAATAGAAGAAATTAGGCATGAGGAAAATCTTACCTTTTGTATAAAGCCGTTAATATGGTCAATATCACACCTTTGCTTACAATAGGGTAATTGTAAATATTCAACGTTTACTTTTTGTTTTGAATATTTAAACATTCTAAAACCTTCTGTTAATTTCCAATTTTAAAAGAAGAAAAAAATCCCAGATTTTCAATGTGGTTTCAAACTTGTGGAGCTCACTGTATGTGTGAATGCAGTACAATAAGTATCATATGCTGCATTTAGGTGATGCTGCAGTTGACTTGGGTGAAATAGTGCAGCAGCAGCAGCATGACCCAGCGGATGAAGACAGGAAGGTGAAAACCCCAGGACAGAACTCCGACCACCATCAGGAACCTGAGAAGCTCGCACTTGTAGCTGACGCTCAGAAGCAGCAAGTGAAAGACCCGGTTCTCATCCCAGCACAAGATGAACCAAAACAGGAGAAACTGTCCCCTGTGCATGTAGATGTAGACTCGCAGAAAGACCTTGGGGCACGAGGGGTGCCATTACGCCAGCATCAGCCTGACCCTCCTAAAGATAAACAGACCAGGCAAGGAGACCTTGAAGAACGTCAGCCAGAAGTTATCGCCAAGGAGGAGGAGAGAGTAAGACAGAGGTTAGCCCAGCTTGAAGTTGAGAAAGAACGACTTGAAAAGGAAAGATTGGAAAAAGAGAGGCTTGAGAAGGAAAACTTGGAGAAAGAGAGGCTCGAAAAGGAAATGTTTGAGAAAGAGAGGCTCGAGAAGGAAAGGCTGGAGAAAGAGAAGCTCGAGAAGGAAAGGCTGGAGAAAGAGAGGCTCGAGAAGGAAAGGCTGGAGAAAGAGAGGCTGGAAGCAGAGAGGTTGAAACAAGAGAAGGACAAGCTCGATCACGAAATTGTGAAGCAGGCTGAGAATGAGCAGAAGTTGATGGAGAAGAGGGAAAAACTGGTCCAGCTGCAGCAGATAATTGACAGTCGAGACACCAATCAGAATGAGGTCATCGATAAAAAGCATAAAGCACCTCAACCTCTGAAGAAAGGAGGCAGGGATTTAAAGGAGAATTTGGATCCTCAAGAAGAGGAGCTTCAGAAAGAACAGAAGAGCAGAGAGGACGGAATGATGGACCTGAGAAGGCGACGCAGGGCTCTAGGGGCTGAGGAGAGACGAGTGCCTGGACTGGAACCGCTGCTGGAGCTTGGAGGGTCAGACCTCCATGCAGCACTTGAGGCTCAGCTTCTGGCTGGAGCCGTGATCCATTCCCGCCAGATTAAACAGATTTCACACCAGCAAAACACAGATGAGTAGTTTTTCACCTAACAGTATGGTGAATACATAGACATGAACATGAACATATGCACACACACGTCTTCGTTCATTCATCTCATGCCCATACGATAAAATGCTGGATCAGCCACGAAGTTTAAATCCAGGACTAACATTTATTCAAAGTGTCTACATCCACACTGAAGGATATGTTTAATCTACAGCTAGACAGTGTTGGGGTTTCTTTATTTCCTTATTTACTCTCGTACTTTTGTAGCTTTCTTGGGGACTCTGCTCCCGAGATCCTGCCTTTCTAAACAGCGAATTCTGTAATCGCTTATCCACATTGTAAAATCTAACCTGCAAGAATATCAAACCAACCACCAAAAATGGGCATGTTAAATATTTCCGTTTGCCTTACATAATAAGGATTAATGCCAAGGTGCCAGATTTGTTCGCCTGTATTAGAAATGTCCGTGCAAATAGTGTATTTTAACTCGCATTTGTTAAAATGCTGAAAAATGTCCGGTATCACATGGCTGATTTGTGTACATGGTCATTGGATTTTCTAAGGTCATCCTGAAGGTAAGTAGTGTTTGTTACAATTGTCTTGAAATTTATTTGCAGCAGGTCAACTTTAAACCATTAAACTTCCAAAGTTTCCATAAAGATCTCTACTATGATAAATACTGTTCCTATACTTTCATTTGAATGAAAGCTGAGTGTGAAGTCCAGTGAAGACCACAAGTTTTAGTTGAAACTAGCCTAAATAGATGTATACACAAACATGCCAGAATTCCAGTAACTGCAGGGACACGTTAGAGTCATGTTCTTTCTCTTCACATTCATTTCTCTGCTGTGTGGTTTGGGTGGCATTCAGTTATATCAATTCACTCAGACTGTGTTCAGCAATCCATTAATGTTGTGTTATTTATACCAGGTCAGGACTCGATCCATTTCTCGTATCTTTTGTGTTGCCAGGATTCCAGGTCTTTTGAACTTACTTCTAATATCAGCTTATGCTACTCAAATTTAAAGGCTTAGTTAAAAGCAAATGTATATAAAATGTCTTTTGAAGATGTATACGATATGGCCAAAAGTATGTGCACACCTGACCGTCATACCAATCTGTGGTTCTTCCCCAAACTGTTGCCATATAAGTTGGAAGCACACAACTGTATAGCATGTAGCATTACAATTTCTCTTCACTGGAACTAAGAGGCCCAAACATGCTCCAGCATAATGCCCCTGTACACAAAACGAGTTCCTTGATGACATGGTTTGCCAAGTTTGGAGTGGAGGGACTCGAGCGGCCTGCACAGATCTCTGACCTCAACCCCACTGAAGACCTTGGGGATGAACTGGAATGACGACTGCACCCCAGGCCGCCTTATACCTGACGTCACTAATGCTCTTGTGACTGAATGAGCAAATCACCAAAGCCATGCTATACAAATGTAGCGTAAAGCCTTCTCAGAAGAGTTGAGGTTAATATAACTGCAAAAGGGGACCAAGTCTGGAATTGGATGTTCTCTTTCAGCTATTAGTTGTGTCTGACCAAAAATTACACAAGTAAAATAGGTGTGATGGCCTATTTATAAGCACATATAGGTCATATAGATGGTCAGGTCCACAAACCTTTGGCCATATAGTGTACGAGTAATAGACTCAAGGACCAAACACTGTTAAAGGACCCAAGTTGCCGGCTTTTGTTTCTTGATTACGTTATTTTTGGGTAATATATCTGGGCAGCATTTAACTGCTTACCAACGTCATTCAACACAGTTGGAGATGAAGACTAAAGTTACTCTGTCTCATAGTGCTCCATTCGGTGATGAACAGTAAGCAGTGACCATATGTGAAACCTGCTTGGGGCTCGATCCATGATTTGAATACGAATGTTTGCAACTCGAGCACTTTGTTAATGTTTGTAGAAAAACGAAAGAAAATGCAGTTTACAAAAGCACATCTCCAAAAAAGTAATATTGTCCATGAAAGGTTTTATAGAAATGTTTATTTTTCTAGGCCTACCAGATTATAATTTATTATATATATATTTTAAAAAACTCCTTTTTGGAGTGATTGTGTTTAAAATAAAAAAAAAAGGTACAGAAGGGCGACACTGACTGGCACTAGTTAGTTCACACTTGGTGGTGGTTGCTTTTTTTGTGTTTGTTTATCGCTTAATTCATGTCACTGTATAGATTTTTGTGTTTGTTGATCGTTCTCTTGTTCTACATTCCTTGCTCTTTCCTAAAACTATTTAATGTGTCCTGTGGGTGTCACATTTTGACAGTGAGTGTGTGACATTTTTGCATTTTCCATCTGTCGCTTTGTAATTTGACTGTATTGTTATAATTTTGTTGTTCTGGCCCATTTTTAGGGTTCATTCTTTTAACAGCACTCATATGGATTTGTGTTCAGGTCTGCTAAAGCTTGTTACACTGTTGTAAGTTCTACAGCCTGTCAATTTCTCAGATTGAACCTACTGTTTCTGATGTTTGAGTATTGAAAACTTGTTTTGCAGAGGGATATACACATGAATGACATACCATCTTCTCAGGTGGTAATAAAAATGTTAAATAAATCTTGTTTCAGCAATGAAGTTTATCTATGTTCATGGTTCAGTGCAGTGTATTTGTTACGCATTGTAAAACGTGCTTTATGTGTCACATTATGATGTTTTATCACACTTATACCACAGCGATTCTCCAACAATTAGATTTTTTGTTTATTAACAAATGACGTCATAATGTCTGTCTATTTAGTTGGATTTAATGTTGTGAAACCATAGCAAACATTATACATCTTTCTTTGTTAAAGAACATTTGAGAAATCTGTGTATTGTTAGGTTTAAAATATATCATATAGCTGTCATGCTTTGATGTATCATAGAATTATGTGAGAAACATTGTTTGTCCCACCTTCCTCTTCATGAAGAAAATTCACTGAGACTGAAACCTTGTAGGATTTAAATAATGTTGCTTCCCACAAGTTCACAATAGCTATAATTAATTTGCTATATTGAATACATTTACAAACTTTACTCTTACTCATGATGTACTGATGCACGAGTCATTGGCTGGAACAAACGCTTCACATTTCTCTGTGTTAAATCGTATACCATCATTGTAAATGTATTTAAATATCATTTTAGTGCGAATAAAATTGTACTAATCAGAGGAAGTTACAAATGTCGTGCATTTTCATTAAGAGATATGTGCCAATAATTGCACATAATGGCACAAAAAAGACCTTCAAAAAAAGGTTCCCATGTAAGAAATTAATGTAGCCTTCACATTGTTTTGGGACATTATTATTGTGCCTCAGTAATGAAGGAAAACTAATAGTCAATATCTTGACAAAGTAAAAGCATAATTAATTAAATTAGTCAGCTTCGTTCAACCATTAGACTTAAAAATAAATAAATAAATAAATTTTTTTTAAAAAGCTAAGTTTGGTAGCAAGTATTTTCACAGGGCCAGATCCTTTTAATTAACACCACCTTACTCCACATGAAGACAGCAAAGTTTCAGTGCTATGTTTTTCTAAACGTACATCAAGCAGTGTTACACAGTACCCCAACTTTAGCTGTAAACATTTATAAAGCAGAGTCTTGTAAATTCTCTAATTGGCTGTTTGGATTGTATATTAGTCCCAAGTCATTAATGACTTGGACTTTATGGCCACCCTATCAATTAACATGTGGATAACAAGACTGGGTTCTTGAGCAGGGCGTCAGTAACACCATTGCAGCCTAGGTTTCCATATGTGCAGACCTGTGTTGTGTATGCTTGCTTTCAGGGTGTGTGTGACATGAAGCTCATGGCAAACCATTAATCAAGCCTTTTATGTTTATTACCTGTTCTCACTGAGCCAGGACCAGTTCTTCAGAGCTCTGTCTTTCTAAGGTGTCTCTTCACAACAGCTCTGAGATCAGGAGTGGAGGCCAAGTTGTACCACCCTTACTGCCGTAACACACCTCATTACTCATCCGGCCTGATTCTGCTTCTACAGCCACTCAAACTCCCCAGCGCTCTCTCTCTAAAGCAAATGAATAGTCTGCTTTTGGTTCCCTCAAGTCTTTTATCCACATCTTGATCTAATCTATTAAATCACACTAGATAATAGAGACAGAAAAAGTGCGTAGTAGAACAACCTATCCATAGTTTATTGCAGCAGCATAGAAAACCACAGTGCAGGAAAATTTCCCTACACAACCACTTCTCACTGATCACACAAAACCTAAGCCATATAGATCATTTATTTTTATGCATCAATACAAGATCAACATTAGATTTTGAGATTCATGTCCATACACTATTCAGATATTTAAATAACATCTCAGATTATGGTTACAAATATAATAATTTTAAAAAACACCACATTAACAGCAGGGACGCAGTTTGATCCAGTGTGCAGATCTGTGTGGCGTTTCATATGTTCTCCGTGTCCATATGGGTTTCCTCTGGTTTCCTTCCGCTGTCCAGAAACATGCTCTGGTGCACTGGCTTTGCTAAACTGCACCCCATTTGAATGTGTGTGCATCAAAGAAAGGCTTAAAATCCACCTTGACCAGGATAAAGCACTTGGTGAAGATGAGTGAATGAACGGATCAACAGCAAATATTTATCCAACCAAGTAGTATGTCCAGGCTTGAATTCTTCCTCTACTTCAACCCTTGATTTGCCTGCAAAGAAAATTTTATTCATTAGAATTCTGATTAAAGTTAATCTTCAGCTGTGCTTTATGTAATTTAGTTAGACAGGGATACATACATACATTTACATGTATATATGTATGTATATACACCCACACAGTGCCCACCACTAATATTAGCACAGCTACATCACCACAAGTTGTTTGGAAGGGTTTCAAGAAAAAAGCCTCTACTCTCATCCAAAAACAAACTCCAGCATCTTCAGTTTGCCAGACACTACTGGAACTTCATATGGGATCGGGTTCTATGGTCAAAAGAGCTTTTTGGCAATAAACACCAGAGGTAGTTTTGGCATACACAGAGAGGTAGCCATATGGAAAAGTACCTCGGTTAAATATGGCGGTGGATCTTTAAAGTTTTGGGGCTGTTTTTCTGCCAGAGGACCTGGACATTTTGTTCAACAGATGTTAAATGGAAGCATGACTGCCTCTGACAGAAAGCTAAAAAATGGGCTGTGGTTGGATCTTTCAGCACGACAATGATCCAAAACATACATCAAAATCTACACAAAAATGGTTTACTGACCACAAAATCAAGTTCCTGACATGACCATCCCAGTCCCCTGACTTGAAACTCTTAGAAAACCTGTGGGGTGAACTGAAGAGGAGAGTCCACCAGCGTTTGAAGGATCTGGAGAGATTCTGTATGGAGGAA
>JAOUWY010000078.1:14487841-14502024 GCA_025728095.1 Prietella phreatophila | reverse complement strand
ATCTCAGATGAGACCGAGCACAGAGAACTCGGCAGTACTTCCGGACAGTGTTGATGTATGGCTTCTGCTTTGTATAGTAAAGCCTTAACTTGCATCTGTGGATGCAGCGGCGAATGGTCTTGAGTGACAAAGATTTACCAAAGTATTCCTGAGCCCATGTCAGGATATCCATTACAGACTCGTGTAGGGATGTCACGAGAACCGATACTTTGGTACCAAGTCAGTACCAACATTCTTAAAATGTGACTGTACTTGTTTTTCTGCAGTAGCATTGGTACCGGGGTTGCAATTCTTCCGGACCTGATGGGGGCAGCAAATACGCGCAAGTGTTTTAGTCAATCCACAAGTGGTAAAGAAGAAGAAGAACGCCTACAAAAACACGGGGGAAAAACTACAGAAAATGGTGAGAGAGGCAGAGAGAGGAAAGCTCGTTGAGAGGAAAGGTAGCGTTGGTTGCCGGTGTGCAACCGATGCTATCGTTCATTTCAAACAAAGCGAGGAAACGCCTGGAATTTGCCGAAGCACCTGAAAGACGGTCCTATATTATGTTTGTTTGAGGCAGCTGGCATTGTGACTGTGAAACCAGCTAACGTTATGCTCCATGTAATGTTAGCGATAACCAGTTATTTGTTAACGATGCTAACACAACACATGTTATAAACTACCTCCTGAGGGCCACCATGCATCGCTATTCAGCCCGTGTCCTGTCAGCAAAATGTTGCCTAATGTCACTAAGAATTATTCAAATGTTCATGCTTTTAATAAATCTTTCTGGCATGCTACCATATCAGTGAATTTAAACTAATGCTTGCGTTCAGAGTATAAGGGTTGTGTGTGTGCGTGCGCCTTAGCACTTATTAGCACTTCGCACTGTTTTATTAGTCATAACTTAAATATCCCAATCTCTCTCTCTCTCTCTCTTTGCCAGTATCAGCCAGAGGAGGATGTCCTCCAGGAGTTTTTAATTGAATTTTTCATTATTTATTTATTTTCAAACCACACCGTGGTATCAACTTTGGTATTGAGTATTCTGTACTTTTGATGGTATCGGTACCGACTGCTAGATTTTTGGTATCGTGACATCCCTGGACTCATGACAGTTTTTAAGACAGTGACATCTGAGGGATCGGAGATCATGCACATGCAGAAGTGGTTTTCGGCCTTGCCCTTTACGTACAGATATTTGAACAGATTCCTTGAATCTTTGAATTATATTGTGCACTGTAGAAAGTGAAATGTCCAAAACCCTACTGATTTGTCATTGGGGAATGTTGTTCTCAAAGTGTTGGCTTATTCACTGACGCATCTGTTGGCAGATTGTCGAGCCTCGACCCATCCTTGCTCTTGAAGGACTAGGCCTTTTGTGGAGGCTCTTTATATACTATGATTAGCCGATTGCCTCACCTGTTTCACATCACCTTCTTATTTCAACTTGTCACATCGCTATTAGTCCTAAACTGCCCCGTCCCAACTTTTTTTGGAACGTGCTGCATGCATCAACTTCAAAAAATGCAGTTATGCAGTTGATTATGTAAAACATCAAATACCTTGTCTTTGTTTTTTTTTTGTTTAAATACAAGTCAGAGTACATTTACAAGCCACTACTATTTCTTAGTTTTTTTAGCATTTTCCATACTGTCCCAACGTTTTCAGAATTGGTGTTGTGTATATATAATACAACAGAACATTAGAACATATTTGCACACTAAAAAAAGAAAGCATATTTTGAAGATCACATCATTATCTTTTAATGTTACAGTTACAAATATCATTATCTAACCTATTTAATCTGTTTCTCTTAAACAGAGGCATGTCCGTTTTGTGGGAAGCCATTCAAAAGGCTCAAATCTCATCTTCCTCACTGCAAAATGTCCCCTGGGTCCAAGACTGCCAAAATCACTAACAATCCTAAAGAAATATCGATTACTACTTTTAAACACACAAGTAATAAGGATGAGACAAATAAAGTAAACACCGACACTAAGCTGAATTATCCAACATTTCAGACAGATTCAAAATCCCCTGTGAAACCCAAATCCAACAAAGCTGAAACTGTGAGAGTGGGTAAGGAATCCTTACAAAACGGCTCCTTCACACTGAGGAGCATTGCATCCGAAGTCCAATCACCAGAAGGAATGAACACAGAAACTTTGAAGCCCAAAACCAAGTGGCATGCAAGAAGAGACCAAGAGATGTTGAAACGAGCTAAACTGCAAACACAGACAAAAATCAAATTCACTTCAGTTTCTCAGCAGGAACAGCATAACAGTGAAACATACAAAATCCCAGTAAAAGACACTCCTTTATTAGAAAAAGAAATAGCCAGTGGGCAAAAAAAGCTTATGGGAACCAGCTTGACCTCTCAACTAACCACCAACAGCACTGCCTTAGACCGTTTACAAAGTGTTCCATGGACCACATGCTACCAGGCTAAGCAAACTATGACAAAGTACAATGCAAATACTAATGTATCAGTGCAGATACAAAATGGCCCAAAGCTGCTGACCAAAGAATATATATTGGATTCAAGAATAAAAGAGCAAGGGGTATCTGTATTTCACACTAAGACTTGTGTCTGGGACCACATTAAACATGGACTTTATAAAAGGAGATGTGACTGTGTTCCAGTGTTACTTCCCATAGTTTCAGCACACAAAGTGTCTTTTACTAAGTGTATAAACAATTCAGAGTCTGTACTCAAGCCTCATACATTGAATGATCAAAATATTACTATGAAGACGTCCCCTGTACAGTTTCCGATTTTCAAAACCTCGGTCCAAAGGCCAGTTGAAGACGTGCTAAACTCACGATTACAAAACATGTCCGTTATGGCATACTCACCTGAGATGGCAACAGGTTACGGTGGAACATCCTTCTTCTCATCTCATTCAGAAACCTCCTCTAATGAGAATTTATTGATGAAGTGCCAAACCCCTAAGCCTTCACCACAAACTCAAGGTAGAGTAACCACTTTAGTAAAAATTCACTTTACTACTATCGTGATGTACAAAACACACAGTGACTCAGGAAATAAGAGAGAAAAAAAACATTGGTTCTTGATATCATATAGTAATTCTGGTAGAATAATAAAAAAAAAAAAACTAGCTTATCATTATATAATGATATAAAATGTTCCGTTTTAAAGGCTATTTCTGCTATATTAGAGAGCACTGATGTATTGCAGCTCTCAGTTATTCAAATATATTTTTTATTTCATGTTTGCATTACAGATGCTAAAGGTTTTGATTATTAAAACTCCTGACTAGCTGAGACTCTGCAAATGCAAAGAGCCATTATCTTTTTACATGTTGAATTTAATTCTTTTATTAACTTGTTGTAGATTAAGTTTTAATTATATAGGTCTGTTATAACTAAGACCTTTATATCACAGAGTTTCTGTATCTGTCTGAGCAGGTTTAATGACGGAGCAGAGACTTGGAGATGTGAGACTTAATGAGCTGGCTTCTTGGCTTGGTGCACGAACACCAAAATCACCCAGAGAGGCTGTGACGATGTTTAACAAAGGTCTAGTTCCATTTCATTTTTTGGAAAATTATTCCATATACGTTGGTATAGACAAAAGGTGCATGAATTTAATCAACGTTCAGTGCAGTTTAGGGTTTTCCCATGAAATGTCATTCTAATTGTCTGATGACTTCTGGGAAAACACTAATGCATATGACAAACTGCGTTATGCACCTGCTGTGTGAGAGTCCCAAAAATACTGTTCAATTTTAATTGGTTGAAGCACTTATAATTGTCCCAGTGGCTACACATACACGTATTCTAGATGTTTGTTTGTTTTTAAAGCCTTTATTTTTAGACTTGAGATCATCTTCTTATTGGTTAGAAAGAAAACGTGCAGCTAGAGCAGCCCTTTGATGATAAGTGTCTAACTAATTCTCTGCACTTCTGCATCTACCAGGTTGGCAGTGGTATTACAGAAAGTACCTTGATGTACAGAAAGGAGGAATTGGTGGGATTGCAATGCTGATTGGTGGCTACTGTGTCCTGAGTTACATTTGGAGTTACCCCCACAACAGTAAGTTAATTTTAGATATAATTTCTCATTGAATGGTATATACAAGTACAAGAATACTGTTGGTCTACGATAATTTACTATGTGTTTAATCTGTGTTCTGTTGGTTTGTAGAGAAACACCACTGGAGGAAGTACCACTAAAGTATTTGGAGGACATTTCTGAACCATACTGACTTCCCAGTACTACTACAGAATTTGGAGGACTTCATAAGTTTTTGAACCATACTGATCTCAGAGTATTGCAATGTGTGGACTGCATATTTATAAAAGTAATTTATTTAGAATTTTGTAATGCATAATGAATTTGTTACAAACTCTGACATACACAAACAAGTGTGAATACTAATAAATGCTGACTGCATATCAAAATCTATTACTTAAACACTCCATGTTGACTTGCTTCCAAATCACTGCATTTAGTTAATAAAGTTAAATAAAATATTAATGACTAAACCACATGTAACACAAGCTTAGGTTTAATGATGAAATATGTGTAAGCTGTGAAATAAACTATTCATTAACATCCATGAGGAGGAGGGTGGAGTTAGGAATGTCCAAAATTTTATTCCTCTTATATTCATTTTTTAAATGTATGTAGAATGAAGTGCATTGAATAACATTACATTTGCTTTGGGTTTAAAGGCCATGGCAGATGTAATCTGGTTAAAGAACTAACTTTAGAATTTCAACACAACCGATTCATTTTTCCTCTTAATTCATAAACACAAATGATCAGTGTTTATAAATGATAGATACTTAAACTAAAATGTGCAGTTTTGTTAACAAAAGAATCATGTACCACATGAGTTAACTGTTGTATTCAAAGTGAATTTAATATTGATTGATCTTTGCTGTTGTAGTGAGCACAAATTAAACAATAAATCAATATCTGACCATATATTTTGATTTCACATAAACAAGGTATACCCAACATAAAAAATAACTTCCTTTTTGTTTTGTTTTCCATACTTTTCTTAGAAAAATTATAAATATTTTGTTGTAGTCTCATTTTTAATACAAAACAAATGTTGCAAATATTTTTTTTTTTGTATGAAAATGAAATGTTACAAGCATGAGGACAACTTCAAACTTTCAAAACTAAGGTGTTAGGCTTAACTGAAGGCCACACACGTACCATAAAACAAATTCTGTCCAAATCGTTTTCACATACACACCCCTAAGGCAAAAAAGCCCCTCAAACAAAAAGGTCTTCAGGCTGAACCTCCTCCACCCACACAAGCTCAGATCACAGACATCACATCATAGTACAACTTCATTTTGTTCATCATATTTGGTTGAACTGCTGGGAAAGCTATACAGTATAGTGTTGTTGATTAAGGAAATCATATTTTAGGCACAAGCAACCTTTCTATACCAACAAGCAGACACAAAAACATGCATATGCAAAAATGAATCAAGCCATTCACTGCTGTTTATGCTGCATTGGTCTCACTCCTGTTGTTAGAGTAACTTATTAACTTGTTATACAACTTGTTATGCCGTCAGAAAAAAAAGCCACAGTCAGAAATTTCAGAACTACGAATTTACAGCAAAGAAATCCCTCAATGCTGCATATCTTGAACTTGAAGGGATCCAGTTTGCTACCTAAAATTCCTAGATAGAGCTCTGAATGTAATATACTATTTTTCCCCCAAAAGAACCACATTTCTAAGATGATCTGAGCAGTTTTGTCTATATTTCTAGAAATACTACAAAAATCTATCTAAAAATATTTTGGCTCACAGCAGTTATATAGTGTAGAAATCTACGTACTTAACATATGATGATTGTTATAATTACTTGAAGAAATATCAAATTATATAAAGTAGCTTTAAAATTTGTGATTGTGGCTTTAAAATATGTTCTCATGATACAATTTACTGGGTGGACATATGGGTAACTTGTCAATCTCAATCAAATAACCAAATGGGTAGGCAAAGCATTACCTCTCCTCCACAATATATGAAGATGTTGGTACTTCAAATCATTTACCAAATACCAAATAGTGACTAGAGACAATCTGCAGAAAACATGGTTGTCTAAAAGACACTGTGTTTATATGTGCAAATGTTAACTGTTACAACCAAAGAATGAAAACCACAGAGAGAACATAGCCTGACCAGCAGGGAACACGAGCCACATGGGAAATGAAAATGTTTGAGACAGTATCTCTCTGGGCTCATGGAAATGCAACCTACAGTTACACATGAGCAGGGTTTCTATCAGGGCTAGAAGCAGCTTTAAGGGGAGGGGGGAAAAACACCATTTCAAAAAAAATGAATAAAGCTAAAAGAATGTAACATTGTACCCTCAATCTGAGGACTTAGTTTCCCCTGCAGAAAAACACACACTCAAAGTGAGCTTGTCTCTGTGGACAGGAGGTCACATACCTGTAAGGTACAAAACTAAATGCTAAATAAAAGAAAATGAGCATTGTCATTGCTCTTACAACAGCATTCAATTCCTCACCTGGACTGCATAGTTAGGATTTCAACCAGTTCAGTCATTCAGCTAATTTTCAAGCATTTCTATAAGTAAAGCAGAAATTTAAAAGAAAGAAAAGACAAATGTGCAGTGCATTGAGGTTCTGGAACAGGGATTGAATATTACCACTGTAAAACAACTAAGAGTGCCTATATTTAGATGCCGTATCTGGTCAGAAACTACTGCAACAATCGTATCAAAAGATAAAGGACAGCCAGAAGCACTAAGTCTTATGAAGGGCTGCTTTTCCAGACACACAAGACCTGCCTACACCTAAACTAAAAAGGGACACAAAAACCTCCACAGATAGTGTAACTTAATACAAGAGTAATTATTGATCTGATCAAAGAATCTCTGTGTGTAGGTATGTTCCAGAGCTACAGATGGACAGCAACTAACACACACACACACACACACACACACACACACGTCATACACATGAATAATGTGTAACCAGCATTTTTTCAAACATCAGACCTTACTGCTTTGTGTGGGTGCACTTCCAAAAAGGCTTTCATGTAAACGTTTCCAGAACAGTAGGCACAGTCATTTTTTCCCCCTCACTGCTTAACATTTACTAAAGGGATACTGTGTGCACAAACATTTATTTTGCTGAAGTGCATTCTTCAGTCTTACATGTTGCAGGATTCAACTCACGATTGTGACAGTATCTAACACAATTAAAAAAAAAAAAATAATAATAACCTAACAGTCTAATATACTATTCACCGCAGCTTCAAGCACAGAATCGGTGTCGGATAGTTGGACATGACCATGATCAAGTGACTGGAGCTGTTCAGATTGGTAGAAATGCCCAGAACTGTGCTGAGAATGGCTGGGAGCTGTGGAGTAATGGGCAGGGCGAAACTGTTGGTGCTGCTGGCTGCTGCTGCTGCTACTGATGTTGTTGGATTTCGTTTTCTTCATGTCTAAGCTGCCCTTACTGAAGGTCTCTTCATGCTTTCCACCTCCCGGATCCTCAAAAGCTGAATAGGCTTCTGTCCTATAAGCAGGCTTTATATGGCATTCTGTCCTCTCTCTATATGTTTGCTGTGTGTCTTGGCTAGGAAAAGTCTCCATCAAACTGGCGATCTCCTCATGACCAACTGAATCCATGGCCCCTGAGTTTGAAACCAACTTCTTAGGTCCACAGCAGAATTCCTCTAGAAAACCATCTGCAACACAGAGGACAGAACAGTATGATACATGTCTAAAATAATGAATATATATTTAAATAGTTAATGCATATTTTTACCTGGGTCTACAAGTAACATTCGTTTGTCTTGAGTCAAGTTGTTCCGTTCCTCTTGGTTGAATGTCCTGTCAATCATCACGATTTCTGACGAAGGGCTGGACCGCTGTGAGAGTAAAATACAGAGCCGAGGAATGTTTATAGGTTGTGTTCATAAGCATAGGCAGAAGATCCCCGAAGTACAAACTCCATGAAATAAAACACTTGTGGAACAGGACTAGTGACTGGGTTGTTTTTTTTAAAGGTACTCTGAAGTAAACCTACCTCAGCCTCCACCATGAGCAATCGCCTGTATTTGTTCACCATGGACTTTGTTCTCATTAACACTTGTGTGGCAACTGCCTCAAATTCTTCATCCACTGCACAGATAAACGGCACAAAAAGCTTGCATTGAAAACCTCCCACAGACACACTTTCAGTGTGGGTTAAAAGTGTAGAAAATCATACCTTTGGCAAAATCCTCCTCACAGGGTGGCTCCCCTTGGAACACATGATAGGGCAGAATTCTCTCAATGACATCATTTAGTGAAGTGAAGGGTGTACGTTCTGGAGATATGACCCTCTTATGAGCCTTCCTTAGCTGCTCAAGAACCCTGTAAAAAAATGTGTAGATTACATAATAATGTTTTAGATATTAATGAAATAATATATAATTAATAAAACAGAGAGAAGTAAAATGGCAAATGAGTTGGGATCTATTAGGTCACTCACATTCCTCCTCTGCTGAGCTGCGGATTTTCAGGCCTCTTTGGAGTAGTTAGAAGAAGGGATTCCTGGTTAGCAGGAGTTTTCACACCTGAGAATTTAAACATTTTCACAATGTTTAAACTTGACAATTAGCAGAAAAGGAAAAAACAAAAATGGATATGGAATACATAGTCATACCTTTAGTACCAAGAAGATTAAGCAGCTGTGTCTGAGCTTTCTGCTTTGGTAATGTGGAATCCTTTTAAAATCAGTAAAAAAAAAAAAATTAATTAAAAATAACAATATAAATTAAAAAAAGGCTTGTTTAGAGTTACTGATAATACATTTGATACAGAAAGAAGAAGAAAATTTAGTGGCAAAAGCATGAGAATACTAAAAATTGTCTTACCTGGTTGAAAGGTACCTGCTGCTTTTCAAACTTTAGGTCTTGGACTTCAATTTGTGAAGAGTTTATGTTGTTTTGTGACACAGGCACCAGAAGACGCTGTCCTGGGCTAACAGATATCTGTAGATGAGTCTGGAGAGTCTGGCCTGTGGAGTTTACCATGGTGAAACGGTTTGGTGCATGCAAAGACTGTACAGCAGTTGGAGTGGGTGATGGGTTGGCAGTCCAGACTTTGTTTGTGACAGCAGGCCTCTGAGCAACCTGCATTACCCCTGTAGGAGAGGCTTGCCCTATCTGGCTTGCATTAACCATACCTTGATTCACTATCATTTGCCCACCAGCTGCAAAATTTTGCCCAGCAATAATCTGCATAGCTGTATTCTGATTAGTCAAGATAGAGTATGTAGTAGTGCTAGTTAAAGATGGGTCACCCACTTGAGTGTTGGTTTGAAGCACCTGGCCATTCACTGCCTGGAGTCCATGGACAGTGCTGCCAGTGGGTAGTAAAAACGGGCCCTGGGGAAGACTGGCCTGGACCTGTGGTTGTCCTTGCTGCCCAAAGGGAGAATGGACTACAATGCTTGTGGCCTGACTCACTACTTTTACCTGCTGGGTAGTCTGTGGAGATCCATTGGCTGTGTACGCAATAGTATTGGCTGGGTTTGCAATAGTAGCAGTGTTGGGTTGGATCCCTAGGTTGCTTATATTGTACACAGTTTGTCCACCTGTCTGGAGGGCCTTAGGTTGAATAGGTCTGACCAAAGACTGTGGTACAGGGCCTCTCTGAATGATAATATTCTGCAGCTGTATTGGCCCTTTATTGAAGGGAACAGATACCTGCCCGGGTGTAGAAGGAACAAAAGCTGTACTCTGCCCAGCACTGCCCATCACTGCATTTCCACCAGGCCTCACTAGAATCTGAGGCCGCTCCATGCTTTTGATAGTCATCGTGGAGGGACTACTTCCATTAAGAGAGCTCACTAACTGAATGTGTCCTGCTGGTCCATTTGGCAATGGCAGCTGGGGAACTTGCTGAATAAAAGCCTGAGGTTGTGCCCCAGCTAGGGGCATTGGAGCCACCAGTCCAGTTGCTGAAACACCTCCAAGTCCTCCAGAGACCTGCTGCTGGGGGAAGGTTGCAGTGGCAGGACACAGAGCTGGTTGAGAGTCCAACAATGCCTCTTCGGCCAATGTCTGTTCCGTGATATCTGCCTCCAATAAAGACTTCTGGAGGATATCAAAAGGTTGGTCCTCATTACCAAGATCATCCCCGCCACTCGGGGAGACGCCATGCTCAAGCTCATCTTCAATAAACTGAAGGCTGCTGGAGAGTCCAGAATCCCCAGCCTCACCAAACTCTTCCAGATGATTGTGGCCAACTTTAAGTCCTTCATCTGAGCCACCCTAAGCAGGAGAAAATAAAATCAGTAGAATGTTAGTGTTGTTTATACTCAACTAACGGATGATCTAGCTTCTAATGGAAAACATTCTTACTGTGTCGTTTGTGAAAAATGAGCTTGCAGAGTCATAAGCTGCATTTGTCAGGTCATCCTCTTCAATCTGTTCAAAGGTCACAAAATGAATGCCAAAAAAAAAAATCCAGGGCAAACATCACAATGCACATATCTTCTTATATATAACTGAAGTCCTGAAGAGTTTTATTAGCTAACAAATAGTGAATGGTGTGTTAGATCATGGAAAATGCAAAAGTAGGATGTTGTACAGTATTCCAGAAATGAAATGTTTTACAATGAATAACCAATACACACCACCACTAAAAATATTCACAAACTTACCGATTTGCTATTGGAGCCATGAAGATAGTCATTTAGAGCTTGTACATCTCTGTTTAGAGAAGAAAATGAATAAAATGGTCTGTGGTTAAAGGATATGGTCACAGCAAAAAAGTTGTTCTAGTTAGAATCATGTATCATTAAATCTAACCTGCGTTATTGAATCTGTCTGTGCAATAGGGAAAATGCATTTTCTTCAAACCCATTAATTTATTCATAGCTCGTTTTTCATTAACTGCAGCATTAATTCTAAATTTTCCCTGTCTAGAAAAAAAAGACATGAAACAAATTTCTATTCATCAAACTTTGTAATTAGTAGTTAATTTGTTGGGTTTATATAGAACAATGGTTTAAGCTTTTAATGCTTCAAATTTTGGTCCAGATAATATATCATAAAGGTGAGTAATAATCCGTAAACGTCAATAATCCGGCTCACCCAATAAAATCCAGAAGACGGCGATCGTCTTCATCATCCATGACACCTAAAATTAAGAAAAACATACTTGTAGATCTGAGTTTCTTCCCCTGAAACATGGGGATGTCATGCCACATTTTTATTTATAGTGAGGAAAGATAACTCCTTTACGGTATTTTTGTGCAACAACACAAACTCAAATCCAGTTCATTTATTTAACCATTTGACAGATTAAGCATTCATAGCATTATATCCAAATGTTTTCATTGTACTCTTAATTGACTTTGTTTTTTCCCCCTAAAACACTAGTAAGATCTGACAGGAAATGTAGTGTGAAGAGTTTCTGCTATGTGTGCCATGATCAGTTACAATAAGCACAAACTTAACTGTATAATGAATCATCGTTTTGTTAGAAGACTGTGGCTCAAGGGGATTTTGCTGGTACTGTAGCAGGGCGTGAAAGCAAGGCTTGCTACTCAAGTGTTTGTGTGGGGGACTTTGTGCGTTTCTCCTCGATATTTTCATACAACACAAAGCAGCTCCTCGTGTTGGATATAAAATGGCGGCTGCTACCTGAAACTGCGCCACACCGCTGAAAGCACAGACAAAATGTACAGAGACAACCCTGTTAGATCGCTGATAAAAAACACTTTTAACGTGAAACGAGAACCGTATTGGCACAAGACAATCTGACTTAAAAAAAAAAAAAAAAACTTTAAAAGCTATAAAGGACTGGGACTAAAGCAGACATGTGGGGGATGGTCGGTTATTTCATCAGTTTGACGCTCCTTCGGGAAGCTGCCATCACGAGGGTTTTTAATTATTATAATAATATTATATATACTATTATTATTATATTTGTATCGTCTACACACGCGCTCACAAACGGAAAGACGACTGTTTAAGGCAGAACCCGTCAAGACGCGTTTCGAAATCCCCTTTCCAATGTAAAACTGGATCAGTGATTGTAGAGGACGCTGCTGACCAATTCGCTTTCTTCCCACAATAAAATGCTTCTTTATTCATATTCGTTTAGGGTTTTCTGTACACGTCAGGTCGGAGAGTATCCCGACTAGACGTGTGCGCGTCTGGCGTGGACACGGTGTTGTGTGTAATGGCTGCTTCACGTCGTGGTCCTCATTAAAAGAACACTCCCGAGTGAAGGAAGCCCGACACGGCCAGGCTTCTATAGACTTATAGCCCGATATAGAAATAGATTTTAGACACCACTTGTTTGGTCAGTCCAGTAACGTTGAGACTTTGCTAGACAAATAAGGGAAGAGATGTCTCTTTCCTTCCTCTTCTTTGAAACACACACACACACACACACACACACACACACACACACACATAGCAGCAGTGATTAGCTAGAACACCTGCCAAAACACAAAATCTTCTTCTCATCAATGATTATGCTTCACTTTTAGGAAACATGGATTTGTCTACATCCTATACCTCAATTTGTAGCACATTATAGAGCATCAAAATTGCTTTTGCCCCAGATGAATGATTTGGGGATAATGAAAGTCCCGTTTTAAATATTTTCCTTTGTAGTATGAAGGACATGCTTATACCATGTAACAATATTTTGCCACATTCCTTTTAGTGTTCTCCTGTGGTGGCATTGTAAATTACATCTTTTTGAAAAGCATTAACAGCCCTCTCACATCCTGCTACCACTTTATCCTCAAATCAAAGATGTTTCTGTCAAAGGTCTGCATTAACTATTACAAATGGCAACAGAACATGCCATCCAGCCAACCCCAGATAAAGCTATATATCTTGCTTTTTTGCCAAGAAAAAGATCACAATGTCAAAAGTGAAAGCAATTACATGCTCAATATTGCTGAACTTCAAGCAAAGAGAGAAAAAGAGCAGCACAGACAGAATACCACTGAACTACACCCCCTCACAGAGAAATTCATTTATTAAAATTCATCAGGAAAATAAGCTTGCCAATCAGATCTATTTAAAAAAAAAACTGTATATGGTACCATAACAAAGACAAACTGTATGTTGATACATGAAATTCTGCAGAGAACAATGGATGGCATAGCATGGGGACGTACTGACATGTGCCATTAATCGAACTATGTTCTATAACATGTCAAATGGGAACATGAAAGGAATATTCTAAAAGCAAATCATCTAAACACCTTAATCACAATATTGTCTTATTCAGAACAAGGTCAATAATTAGATTATTGCTGTCCATGACAATGTACTCAGTAATGGCATGTTGTCCAGGCCCAAATGCAGCAAAACAAGACCAAACCATATACTACTACCACCATGTTTCACAGATGAGATAAGGTTCTCAAGCTGGAATACAGTGTTTTCCTTTCTCCAAACATAATGCTTCTCATTTAAACCCAAAAGCGCTATACTGGTCTCATCTATCCACAAAACATTTTTCCAAATGACTCTAATCTCACCTTCAAATTAAACTGCAAATCCTAGAGGTTCACATACTTTTGCCACTCAGATATGTAATGTTGGATAATTTTCCTCAATAAATAAATAACAGTATAATACTTTTGTCTCATTTGTTTAATTGGGTTCCGTTTGTCTGCATTTAGAACCTGTGTGAAAATCTGATGATGTTTTAGGTCATATTTATGCAGACAAAATCTCACAAAAGTGAGTACACCCATACATATTTCCACTTCATATGAAAAAAAAATTCTCTTGATGTTCTCATTTTGTAATCAAAAAAATTGGTAAAATTGTTGAAAGTTTAATTGGAAATGGCAAAGCACATTGCAGAAAAATAAATAGTCTTTTAAATAGGCTTTACATTATACTACATTGTTGGACTCATGACATAACGTGTTTTGATGTAAATTTATTTTATTGTTTAAATTTGTTGTCCTACCTTATCCTGTTTTGTACTTGTGCATCCGGAAAGTATTCACAGCGCTTCACTTTTTCCACATTTTTTTACGCTACAGCCATATTCCAAAATAGATTAAATTCATTATGTTGTCATTATAGGGTATGTTTGTAAAATTTTGAGGAAAATAACGAATTTAATCCATTCTGGAATAAGGCTGTAACATAACAAAATGTAGAAAAAGTGAAGCGCTATGAATACTTTCCGGATGC
>JAOUWY010000078.1:14457774-14470300 GCA_025728095.1 Prietella phreatophila | reverse complement strand
GTCCAATCAACTGAATTTACCACAGGTGGACTCCAATCAAGTTGTAGAAACATCTCAAGGGTGATCAGTGGAAACAGCATGCACCTGAGCTTAATTTTGAGTGTCATGGCAAAGGCTGTGAATGCTTATGTACATGTGCTTTTTTTGTTTTTAAATTTGCAAAGATTTCAAACAAACTTCTTTCGCGTTGTCATTATGGGGTATTGTTTGTAGAATTTTGAGGAACATAGTGAATTTAATCCGTTTTGGAATAAGGCTATAAGATAACAAAATGTGCAAAAAGTGAAGCGCTGTGAATACTTTCCACATGCACTGTAGATAAAGTTAAAACGTGTTGAAATACTAATAACACAAATAGTGTGTAGGGTATTAACACATCCTTTCGGAGCATATTTCTCCAAATAAATTTAACAGTCTGTACGTATGAAAACTGCTACCTCCACCTGAGGCGAATTCAAATTGAGTTGATATGACCAAAGGAGCTGGGCTGATGCGTCGGGTGGGGGAGGGGTGCATTGATTCAACTGTAAGTCAAAATGAAGTCAAAACTACCCAAAAAACTACCCACAGTTGAGAAAATACCCCAATTAAATGACCCAAAAGTCTCAATCGAGCATTTGCGTAGAAAGAAATAACCCAGCATTTTTTAGTGTGTATGGATATGATGATGCATTAGAATGAGTGTTTTGATATAATCAGACATATCGCATGAAATGTTGTCATATAATCTAACCATGCCATGAAATCTTATTGTTTTCCATGTCTAAAGACCTGATCACAGTTCACACAGTAATGCCACATTTAAGTCGCATTTTAGGAGCCATAAGCAAAACTCTTGATCATTTACTCTTCTACACACTACAGTAAAAAAGGTTCACATATATTATATAAGATGATTCAGTTCTTCTGCCTTAATCATGTGGAAAGCATCATGTCTTAATGAGAATATGTACGAGCTTAATGGGTTTTCTCTGCTGAAAAAATACCACCAATAGAACCCAACACATTACCAGTAGAGACCCACATGGAACATTACAGACACTTATCGTAAAAGAGCAGGGGTATAACCCCGGTCCGGACAAAATTCCCCCACTGGCCCTTCTCTATCATTGCCCCCTAATAATCTCCATCTCTGAATTGGCTACATCACTCTCTCCTTTCCAACAATAGCTGGTGTGTGGTGGGCATTCTGGTGCACTATGGCTGCCATTGCATTATCCAGGTGGATGCTACACACTAGTGGTTGTTGAGGAGATCCTCCCCCATACTATGTAAAACACTTTGAGTGTCTAGAAATGTAACTGTAACTAACTAACTAGCTAACTAACAACATTGAGATTTATGAACATTATGAGATTTATTAACATTCCAAAATATAATGTGTATAGGCCATACACAGAAAAACATGGCAAATCCAAAAAGAGTAAATCCAAGAAAGCACTCAAAAGGCTTGGCACTCCCAAGGGTCAAAACACAGAAATAGCAATCACTAGAAAAATGCTCAGAATTATGTTACCCTGAATGATAGGCAAGACTCTGGAATGTGTATGCAAGACCAGGAAGTAAATGGAAAATATGTGTGCAGAAGAAGAGTCCATAGAACTCTGGGGAGGGAGAACGTTGCTGATGTGAAGGTGTAATATTCTGGGTGCATGTTTCAGGAACAAAACACTTGGGGACATGCTATTATAGGAAAATAACTACAGGTTGGTAGAAGAAACTGTGCTTGATTATCACACCACTGATTATCACATTTCCATGCTAAGGGAGGCGTAATTAAGTGAAGTCACGTGTGTTGCCATCAGGAACCTGCTATTATGATATAGTACTCTAATTATAATAAACATGGGTCACTGTGTCAGACAAATTTAATAGGTCATAGAGATAATCATAGAGTTCTAGTTTGCAGTGTGGCTTTTTATATTTTAAATTCACTATATAATTGACTATTTTTAGAATATTACATTTTAATGTTAATTTTAATATTTTTATTGCTTTGTTTATTGTATTTAATGCATTGTGTATTTTCCTTTGTGTATTAGAGCTGGTCTCTGGATGTCAGCAAAATCTCAAATCCAAACTGAGAGAACATTGTAAAAGAATTAATGAAGGAATCTCACAGCATGGAAGCTTAGCAGCTCTCAGTGAGATCTACACAGATCTCTACATAACAGAAGGTTGGAGTACAGACGTAAGTAATGAACATGAAGTGAGACAGATTGAGACAGCATCCCAGAGACCAGCATCACAGGAGACACCCATTAAATGTAATGACCTCTTTAAAGACAAGTCCATCGGAACTGCACTGAGTAAAAGAGTTGCTGGAATTGGAAAAACAGTCTCTGTGCAGAAGTTCATTCTGGACTGGGCTGAAGGAGAAGCAAATCAGGACGTCATTATTCATGTTTCCACTTCCCTTCAGGGAACTGAATTTGGTGATGCAGGAAAACGTTAGCTTGATGAAACTTCTCCATCGCTTTTCCCCCAGAAATTATAACAATGGCATTATTAAATTGTAACACCTACAGAGTAGTGTTTATCTTTGATGACCTTGATGAGTGTCGATTTCCTCTAAATTTCCAAAACAATGAAGTGTTGTCTGATGTAACAATGTCTGCCTCAGTGGATTTGCTCTTGACAAACCTCATCAATGGGGTATCTGCTTCCCTCTGCTCTTCTCTGGATAACATCTCGGCCAGGAGCAGCCAGTCAGATCCCTCCCGAGTATGTTAACCAGATAACAGACGTACAAGGGTTCAATGATCCGCAGAAGGAGGAATACTTCAGAAAGAAGATTAGTAATCCGAGCCTGGCTGATAAAATCATCACACACATGAACGTTTCTAGAAGTCTGCACATCCCAGTATTCTGTTGGATTTCAGCCACTGTTGTAGACAGAATGCTGCATGAAGCAGAGAACAGAGAGATCCCCAGGACTCTGACTCAAATGTTCACACACAGGGAAAAAAGTACCATCAGGGATATGACTTGGATCCTCAACAGATCAGAGAGTGTATCCTTGCACTGGGAAAACTGGCTTTCCAACAGTTGGAAAAAGGCAATCTGATCTTCGATGAGGAAGACCTCAGTGAGTGTGGCATTGATGTCAATGAAGTATCCGTGTACTCAGGATTGTGTTCTCAAATCTTCAGAGAGGAGTTTTGGCTTCACCTAGGAAAGGTGTTCAGCTTTGTGCATCTGAGTGTTCAGGTGTTTCTCGCTGCGTTATATGCTTTTCTCGCATTTATCAACAAAAATCTAACAGAACAACAGACCAGTCATCTGTCTCCCTCTCTATCTCTCTATCTATCTATCTATCGATCTATCTATCTATCTATCTATTGACCTCTCTCTCTCTGTCTCACACACACACTAACACATCACCGTCCACTTCATTATGAATACCTGTACACTGACACTTTCATACAGTTATCTAATCAGCCAATCATGTGGCTGCAGCACAATTCACAAAATCATGTGGATTTGACTCTTTTTCAGGTAAAGTGTTCACAACAAAAATCAGAATAAATAAAAAGTGTGATCTCTTTATAGTGACATGGTTGTTGGTACCAGATGGACTGGTTAGAGTATTTCAGAAACTGCTGATCTGCTGGGATTTTCACATACAACAGTCTCTAGAGTTTACACAGAATGGTGTAAACTAGATGTTCACCTGTCCAGTTTCGGTGAGTCTGTGCCCATGATCGCCTCGGATTCTTGTTCTTGGCTGACAGAAGTGAAGACAATGTGTTCTTCTACTCCATCCACCTCAATGTTGTGCATTCTGAGATGCTTTTCTGTTCACCACGGTTGTAAAGAGCGATTATTTGAGCTACCATAGGCTTCCTGCCAGCTCTGGCAATTCTCCTTTGATCTCTCTCATCAACAATGTGTGTTTCAGCCCACAGACCCTCCAGACATCAGATGTTTTTTTGTTTTCACATCATTCTGTTTAAACACTAGAGACTGTTGTGTGTGTGAAAATCCCAGGAGATCAGCAGTTTCTGAAATACTCAAACCAGCCCATCTACACCAACAGCCATGCCATGGTTAAAGTCAAAGACATCACAATTTCCCTTATTCTTATGTTTGATGTGAACATTCGCTGAAACTCTTGATCTGTATCTGCATGGTTTTATGCATTTTGCTGCTGCCACATGATTTTATAACTGCATAAATGTTCAGGTGTGCAAGTGTTCCCATTAAAGTTACCAGTGAGTGTATATGTTTGGATATACTTAACTCAGACATATTTGTTCATAGACTACTCTCTGCCTGCTCTTCAGGTCTTAAACTTCTCCAGTTCTTAGAGGTCTCCTACAGTTCTTAAGTGTCAGACATTTTTTCTTTTCTGCAGGATGTGTGGCTGCAATATTGCAGATGAAGGTTGCGTTGTTCTGCCTTCAGCTCTGAGGTCAAACTCCTCAACACAACTGAGAGAATTGAATCTGAACAAAAATAATGACTCACAATTGAAGCTACTCTCTGAGCTACTGAATTATCCACACAATGGATAATAGTGAAAGACTTGGTGTCCACACATGCACACAAATCTAGAAATTAAACTCATAAGACAAAAACTTAACAGGTGTAAACACAACAGTTTTCCAGTCAAAGTCGACAAAATGTGCAAATATTTGTATACTTGTGGGTAGGAATGCATTGATACAATTTTTTTTATAAACCACATACTTGCCTGCACATATGAGTATGAGTAACCTTCTTCAAAGTTTCTCAAAGTGAGGTCCAGGGACCCCCTGGGGTCCATGACACATAGCCTGGGGGTCTTTGTCTAAAGTCGCAGGGAGTTTTTCCTTGCCACCGTCGCCGCCAGCTTGCTCATTATGGACAAATTCATACATTTAAAATCTATATTCCGAATTCATATATTTCTGTAAAGCTGCTTTAGGACAATGTCCATTGTTAAAAGTGCTATTCAAATAAAACTGAATTGTATTGAATTTGTTTTTTAGGAGAAGAAATCATAATTCGCTATTTTCAAATTTAATATACTTATGACTGAGTTCTTATAGTTATTAGCATGTTGAACTGGTCACTTTAAGCGAATTGTTTTAATCTGCACTTAAAAACAAGTTGCCCTATAAATAATGTCAGCTTAAATCTAAAGTGTTCAATTGGTGGAACATTGAGGAATAGAATGCTCTAGGGCTCTAATAAATAGACCAGTTATTATAGTACCCATTTAAATAGTGTGCTGAGGTGGGCCATTTTATTTAGCTCTGTTTGTGTTTCCCCAATTTATATAGTGGCCCTGAAAAGTGTGCACATGTATGTTCAGGCGCATTCTTGGTAAAGGAGTTGATTTTAGATGAAGTGCATTAGATAGCAACATTAGAGAAATGTATTGAGTAGAGATCCTCTTCTAAAATAGCAGTTCTGTTTAGCTGTAAGTAAAGTACGTTTCATTGTCTTCACGGCATTGGAATCCCTTATTGTCAATCAACAACAATAGAGCTGCTATTTTCACTGACCCAGGCCTAGTGGACTCATCTGGGTTATATGTTTGTAATGTTTTATCAAGTTGTTGTGTGAAAGCTTCGTCTTTTCCAAGTAATTTGCTTTGATTGCCATCATTGTGAAATATGTCCACACCTGTTCTGTTTCTTTTCACCTGTTCATTAGCATGTAGCATGTACACACTAGGCTTACATCACACAGTATGTGCATGTTGTATCAGATATTTGTTTTGGAGGCTTGAGTAACAGTAAATGAGCACGGTATCAGGCTCGTGTGTGTGTGTGTGTGTGTGTGTGTGTGTGTGTGTGTGTGTGTGTGTGTGTGTGTGTGTGTGTGTGCACGGTGGTTTTTACACTGATGTTTGTAATAACTCTGATAACTGACTGTGATTTACATTCTATCTTTTTCTCTGTCTTACAGCATTGAGAAGTATTACCACTCCAACACTGTCAGGAGTCTCTCGAAACTCTCCATGGCAAAGCAGTGTTGATGAACCATTAGAACCCATCCTACATGTCCAGCTGTTTAGAATCTCCTTGTTTTTTATTTTAATTTTAAATTAATCTCTTCAGATTGTTGCTGCTCAACATGGCATCCTTTAGTTTGTTGTAAAATGACAGATCACAGTTGTTGTTGTTTTTTCAAACCTCTGTTCACTGTTTGCTATTTTTTAAAATTAATTATTAATCACTTTAACAACTGCCTGTTGTCAGAGTGATGAAATGACCTCACCTCTGTCTGCTGACATCATCAGTTCCTTGGGTCCAGATCAAGTGCAAGACATTTCTAATCATGGCGTGGTGGAAAAACTAAACCAGGAAACAGCAATGACACTTTACCTGTGGAACATAAAATAGGATTATGTTATGCTAGGCTACAATGTGCAGGAAAAAACCTAAAGAGTGTCTGATTCTACATAAAAAGATGTTATTGAGTCCAAAACTGCTTCCATCAATGTCAGGATGGACATTTCTAGGTGAGTAAACATACGCGTCATTTATCATTTATTCCTCAGGGGGGCAGTGTTCCCATGATTTTAGCTTGATGGCACTATCAAGAAAAGACAATCACAACGAACACACAAACAGTATTTAATTTTACTTAATATATTTGGCTAGACAGTAATTAATCTTATCAAATATTTATACATAAATGTCTCCAGGTGCCTTTCTTACCTATCCACACTTGCAGATTATACAGCTAGCATGAAGAGAGAGAGAGAGAGAGATCAGTTGGCAGGTGTAGGATGTAGATGTGTGTCTTAGAGAATAAAGCTGTAACGATGGATCTGATTAAAGTGCTGGCTCTGACTCAGAGAGCAGCACTAAACAGCAGAAGTGATACTTCATGGGAATACTTCATTCAATGATTTACAACAGGACTCCCTGCATGTGCAGTACTGCTTACTTAGCAATAATCAGGAGACCACGGCATTACTACATCAGAGGTCACCCCAGTCCAAACTAGTTCTTGCTAAAATTGCTCTGTCCTCCTATAGGAGCCTCAATTGTCACTATATCGAGTACTGTATGTTACAAATAAATCCATATCTTTTTATTGATGTTTTCAGTGTGTTTGTCTCTTCAAATAAAATGTTCAGTCGTTTTCAATTGACTGAAGTTGTGTAGAACTTGAGGCAGGAGGGTAAAATAGTCAGCCGCTCCAGGAATAATACCTCGCACAGACATAAAAGACACAAGTTCAAGTCTCTCTCAGGAATCAGTTAAGTAGAGAAACAATGGCAAAATGTTTGAAGAACAGTGTTTCCTCCCTGGAGGATGGCTTTGTGTGAATACCAGTGAGATTTGTCATCTGTCTAAAGAAAAAAGTGTACTATTATCAGATTCCAGCTAAGCGAGCAAACACACATACACACACAAACACACACACATACACACACACACACAGTCCAGAGTCATACCTCCTTCAATCAATCCTACTGGCAGGTTATATGTCCTACTTCTCCATTCTTTCAGCTCAGGTTGCCAAGAAAACTATTTCTGCTTGTGTTCAATGGATTGAGACAGAGAAAATTGTTGTATGGCGGAAGGGCGACAACTACAAATGTCTGCTGAGACAGGCAAGGAATGATCTATATTGTCCTAAAGTGAGAACCCTGACATAATTGACTAATATTTATGTGAAAGCTACTGCTGTTGTATGGAGATCAGTGACAGGCTTTTTCAGCTCCGCTGCATTTGTGTATGATGGACTATTTCAAGCATATAAAAAGGCAACATATTTATCTGGAAATGAATTTCCTGAATTGTCCCTCTGATTGCTGAGAGAGTATGGAGCTGCGGGGTGAGTGGGGTGGAAAGTAGTTTGGTGAAGATAAAAACAGAAGACCTACAGCCTTCAGCTAGAGAGTGTTAATGGGAAATATTGATCTGCCTGCTCTATTGTAGATCTCCATTGTGTCTTATTAGTATGAGACACAACAGTGCTTGTGCAAAGCTTTGCAGCTCTATATGTGTGTGTGTGTGTGTGTGTGTGTGTGTGTGTGTTGCTGTCCCACTATGGATGGTCTTAAAAATCAGTGCACATTTTTACACAGAATCTTGACTGTTCACAGCATTCATCAGAAGTATGGTTATTACTCCTATGTGTGATGTCCCAAACTTTTTGAGTTCAAGCCAAGTAGGCACAAATACTGGAACCGTACCAAGGCAAAGTGATAACAGAAAGCCAAAGCAGTTATCAACAGTCATCTATTGTGGTCAGTAGGCTCAAATCACATGCATTCCCTGTCTCTGACCTTCCCTTGCCGTAGTCAGAGCATGCCTTGTCTCTTGGAGACAGTGTGTCCTTCTCAAACGTGCCATTGTTTGGACAGTGTAAGAACAATGGCCCTCCTCCACCCAGAGATACCCTCCATACCAGCTGGTAGTGACGAAACATATCGCCACCCTTACAGCGCTTGTACGCCCATACACCCTGCAGACACATAAGACTGCCGTTGTCCATAGCTGGTCAATGCACACTTGGATCAATTGTTCGTATACCAGCAGTGCGTGCTTCAAAACTTGTTCTGGGGGAGGACAGCAGTCATAATGAATATTCACATTGCTGCATATTTGTCCCGGGTGACACAAAAGAAGTACACACTAAGACACATTTGGTCTGGACAAAGGTCTGAGTGAACAAATAGTCATGCAGAAGAATGGGCATGTATATAATGAGAGGAACAGTGCCTTACAGTATAGTCTTACAGAGTATAGAAAAATGCCATTCATGCATTAATTTTAAATGCATTAGGCTCTGCTGTCATTAGATTACAAATGCAGAATCAATGTATGTATGAGTACAAGTTAAAAGCACATTATTCATATAGATAAAACCTGAAAAGGGTTTGATCCACACTACAACATACTGAAAATTACATACTGAAAAATATCCATGATACAAATTAGCTTCAAATAATTAAGCTGTTTTTATAAACAAATCTCCTGCGTGACATACAAATATTCATGCAATAATACTCATGTAAGTTTTCCTGTAAGTTAACAATGAGGGAAGTTACACAGTATCCAGAAAAGTTTACTTTTCCGGGTTGTGACATTTGCTAGTTAAAAAAGAATCTATATTTGATAGCGCATGTCTTCAAATGTTATATGTATACGAATAAAATGTACACACAAATAAACATGTTTTGTCCAGGATGACATTATGTGTGATTCTAAAAGAAATCCTGGAAAAATCAGTAATGTAAGGATAATATATAGTATTATTCAGTTATCACTATTTTTCACAACATCTAGTTTAATGGGGATAAAAACTACATCTTCCCTCTCAAATAGAAGTAAACCTGTATTATCTCAATTTAATTAAGCCTATGACCGATATCTTCTAAGGTTTGTAGGTTAAGTCAGGGTTATTGTGAGTCTAAAGCCCTCACAATAAAGTAAAAATGCCAGGCATTTTTTAAAAAGAAGATCCTGTGTCTAAATCATCTTCTTCCTCCTTGAACATTTATGAGTGATTCATCAGCAATTCGTATCAGAATTTACACATGGAATTTACATTGATGGAAGTTGAATGGATTACAGTGTTGATTAAAATAATGCTTTTTATGTCATTATCTTCATCTGCTTCATCGTGATCAGGGTAGTGGTGGATCTAGAACCTACCCTGGAACACTGGGCGTAAGGCAACAAAGGAGGCCGAGCACATATACATAAACATTCACTTCTAGGGTCAAATTTAGCTTAGCCAAAGACTTACGCTGTAGGCTGATTGGCAATTCCAAATTGATCATAGTGTGTGAATGAATGTGTGAGTATGTGTAGGATGGGTTGGCACCCCCTCCAGGGAGTCCTGTGCCTTGTGCCCTGAGTCCCCTGGGATAGTTTCCAGTCTCTCTGTGAGCCTTAGTAGGATAAGCGATATGGAAAATGGACGAATGGATGGATGGATGTATGGAAGGATGGATGGGTAATAATAATAAAAAAATTTACATCATTAGCCACAATGTAGCCAATGAATATGCCAGTAGCTACAGGGCTCATTTATACACGAAAAAGGTAAACATAATAAAAGCACAGACAAACTTCCATGTCTCACTAACTGTCTTTCCACTCGTGATCTCATTATCTCAAATGTTCATACATGTCTGTCACGCGACTGAATTTTTATACTCTACTACACAATAGCATCAGTATGCAAATTAATGCTGCTCATAGTATATCATTTTCAAGTTTAAATGTTATGATTTTTGTTTACTGATTTTTACAGATGACACTTATTACTCTGCTTTTCCGCACTGCATTTGAGTGGATGCTGAAATGAATCCCAAGATGCATGTAGTCAGGGGGTGTATTAACTGCGCATGGAGGTCCATGAGATCAGTGTACTGTAGCATGAGAGAATCTGACTCTAACAGATGGTCATTACGTATTGGAACCTAGAGATATTTCCTTCAACAAGCGTGTGTAATGTGTAACACCCTTCTGCAGAGAGGGAGCTTGTGCCAAAACAGCACTGAGCCTTGGATTAGTCTTGTGTTTCTGAGAATGGCCATATGTTCAGGCTCAGTTGTTTTAAAGTGGATAACCCTGGAGACAATACAGCATAACAAAATATACCAAAAATGTACAGATACACAATAAGTCACGATAGTACTTTGGACCATTGATGTAATAATAGCTAGATAATGACAGAGATATTGCAAGTTGGATAGCTTGGAATAAAAAAATAAGAAAATCATTAATCTCGGAATGGTCATGATTTACTTAAGATGAATTCTTTACCTCAAAGTACGTATGTTATGAAAAGTAAATATTTTAATTCATTGCTGAATCCCATTGATATAGGATCGATGTATGTAATTATATTTAGTTTGAATGAACAGACTGTTTTTGACATTACCAATTTAATTCAGTGACAGGAAGAAAGAAGAAAGAAGAGATCTAATGACAGGTGTTTACTACTTTACAGAAAGAGAAATCCATTACTCCACTCAGAAGGTGAATTTTATGCTAAACAATCCTGTGACATTACCAGGGGTATCTTTAAAAAAACCCCAAAACAACTCCCTTTCCTATAGCTAACTGTAGGAGACAATTTATCACTGATGGTTTTGATTTTGAATAGACATATAGCAGCCTCAGGAACACTGTCATTGTAGTGGAATTTGGGTGTTCGTAATCAAGTTGCCTGCCAGTAATGACATTACCATAGCCACAGTGACACACCTACACCATTTATGGATTATCCATGACAGAAAAATCAGCCTCTGTAATGTGTTGAAAATGCTATAATATAATCTTACACTCACACACACTCACATGTGCACTCACACAACATCACAATGAGGATTTTCTTTTTCCACTCATTTTTTTTTTACTCAACTTGTATCTGTCTGAGTATTTAATCATCATTTTCTGGAAACAACTTTATATGAGAAATGTTGAGTTCTTGCATAAGAAACTTACTGGATATAAAGCTATGAAGCTTTCATGCAACTTGATGCACTTTACTGTGACAGATATGTAAGCCATAGAAACTTTATTATAATAAAAATTCTGTGAATTAGCATCAGAACTATATATACTTATATATATATGTTTTTTTTAGTTACATTTATTTATTTATTTTTTTGGTTTCTGCCATCAAATGAATGTAATGTATTGTCAATCCAGAGTAAGTCTGCACCACTGGTATATGTTCTTCCACTTATATCAGAAAATAGGCTTTAGATGATCTTAACTCACTCTAATCACTTTGTATCATCAAGTGGAAAAAGCAAGCAATCTACCAGCCCTCTCCCTGATGAACATTGTAGTGTGTTGTCACACTTTCCCAGCCCCCTGTTAACAGCCATCTGTCTTTCATTTGGATTTGTGACAAGGGCACTGAGACCTTGAGGCATGTGTGACATGAAGCAGAGGTGAGGTGCTACATTTGGGGGGAGGTTTACAAACAGCTAAGTATAGAACCCCTGTCCTCTCGTTCCCAGTGGCCATTAGAATATAACGAACTTCCTCTATCACCAATATATCACCAGTAATTGTTGTGACATTGGCAACACTTCACTGCACAGCTACTTAAATCCCGATGTAAATAAACTTAACACAGAATGAGACAAGACAGTCAATATAAATTCAAAAGAGTTTAGTGCTATTTAGACAGACACTTAAACCGAGAGCTTGGCACAAGAAAATGACTTTGTGCTAGTAATCCAAATGCCTCATAACCTTCTGAATGCTTAGAGATATCTGAAGATGTAGGAGGACTTTGCAATGATTTAAAAATCATCTCTGAATGCTCACTTTAAATAAGTTGTGGCAACTCAATTCTATTTAGCGTTATCTTTCAATCAATTTATCCACTGATATATTAACATCAACAACAACATAGATCATGCATAGTCTGAAATTATTCCAGATGAACGTGAAATATAACGTTAACGGCGCAACAGGAAGTGGAAATGTTTTGAAAAAAAAATGTATGTATATATATATACATTTCCACTTCCTGTTGGGTTTTTCTAACAAACTCGTAGAATTCAATGCATGACATACTCCAATATAATGTTTTACATTAAAAT
>JAOUWY010000078.1:14312863-14323679 GCA_025728095.1 Prietella phreatophila | reverse complement strand
CGTGGATCAGGTGCAGGTGTTCATGTGACTGGTGGTGCAGTGGCTGATGGGAGATGAAGTCCAGAGTTCCCTGATACGTGACACAGGCCAATCAAATCAACACTTAAATAGAACTTTTTCAACAGAATGAAGTTGGTTAAAAGGTCTTACACAGTAACACACTATGCCAAAATTTAAAAGACAATTCCAGAAATGACGAGGAAGAAGGTGATTGAAATACGTCAGTCTGGGAAGGGTTAAAAAGGTATTTCAAAGGACCACAGTGAGAGTCATTATCTCCAAATGGAAAAACTCTGCACAGTAGTGAACCTTCCCAGAAGTGGCCGACCTTCCGAAATTCCTCCAAGAGCACAGCAACTACTCCTCCAGGAAGTTACAAAAAAGCCAAGGACAACATTAAAGGACCTACAGACCTCTCTTGAATCAAAAAAGGTCACTGTTCATGACTTCACTTTCAGGAAGACATTATGCAAAAATGGCATCCACTTCTAACCCAGAAGAATGTTTAGGCTCGTCTGAATTTTGCCAAAACACACATTGATGATCCTCAAATGTTTTGGGAGAATGTTCTGTTGATTGATGAGTCGAAAATGGAACTGTTGGGAAGACAGGGCTCCTGTTACATCTGGCATAAGCCAAACACCAAATTCCACAAAAATAACATCATTGCTTCAGTCAAGCATGGTGGTGGAAGTGTGATGGTATGGGGATGATTTGCTGCTTCAGGGTCTGGGCAACTTGCAGTAATTGAGGGAAATATGAATTCTGCTCTCTACCAGAAAATCCTAAAGGAGAATGTCTGATCTTCAGTTCATAAGTTGAAACTAAAGTGCAACTGGATTATGCAGCAATAAAATGATCCAAGACACAGGAGTACCGTATATCCAAATCCTAAAAGTAAGCGAAAGACTGATCTCCAGTTATCAGAAGCATTTTGTTGCAGTTATTGCAGCTAAAGGTGGCACAACCAGATTTAAGGTTTAAGGGGCAATTAATTTTTCACAATGGTGCTAAAAATATTTTTTTTAAATAAAAACTGTATTGTAAGTTTACTCAGGTTGGCTTTTGTTTTATGTTGTATTTCATTTGAAGATCTAAAACTATTTAGTATGAGATATACACAAAAGCAGAAGAAATCAAACACTTTTTCACAGCACTCTAGCTATCGATCTATTGATCTATCGTTCGTATTGGATTTCCTCCTAACTCCCAAGTGAATGCCTTAATTCTGGGCCTGGCTGAACGTTTCACTGTTCTTCCTGAATAATGTATAGTATTTATATAGTATTTTTTGATAAATCAGCTGAATAATAGGACAAATAACTGAATGATAAAAAACTGAAAAATAAGCTGGGACTTTTTTTCCATCTCATGTGGAGAACTAGTACCTGTACGTATGGTAAGCAATCCAAAAATAGTAATACATTGTGCTGTCCCAATTTATGTTTATTTATCTTTAAATAAAAATAAAGGGATGGTTTGCAAATTTTCAACTCCCATACGCTGATCTGGAGAGGTTATTTTTATGGTTAGCATTTTACAGAAATACGTACACACAACATGTGGGCATTTGACTTGCATATTTTCACTAATCATTTCACCCTAGAGAACTTTCAAACAAAACAGCCTGGAGGATTCTTTGGAGGAAAACACTCGGAACCATTCAGAAACAAGGCACTGTGTTATGTTTTTTGCTTTTGGGATGGTTGTCAGTCCTTTACTGCCAACATTTAAAACATCCAGTAGAATGAAGTTCCACTCTTAAAAACAAATGCATGTCTGAAGGAATTGTCTGACTCTCTCCACATGAACACCACTAGTCCCCAGTCCTTCTCTCAGGTGACGTTAACCCTGGGAATGTTTTACTCAACTTTCGTCCAATATGCATCAACCCTTCATATTGAAACACCATCAGACAAATTCGTTTATATGTGATGAATATTTATATCGCATGAATTTGTATATTACTTAATCATTTACTTTTCGCTTGGCATTTTGATACAGATTTACATCTTCCGTCTCTAATCCTGGCAGTATTTCATGCAGTAGTAATAACTCCTTAACAAGCTGGAGCTGTTGTCTATGACAGGAAGGATCACATGCCAACTCCAACCCAGAAGGTCATCCAACAGCCGGTTTTCTATGGCGCAGTTCCATTGGGTCACTCTGATGAAGCTGATTAAAACCTGATGGATGCTGTTGTGATGTGAAGTGCATGGGGCTGAGCATTTTTCTCTTTCAACTAGGGAGCATGATCTTTGTTAAACCTCCAGCTCTGTTCTGCTTCCATTAAACGTATTGTTATAGAGCTCTTTTTACTGTAGATGTGGTTTCTAAATACCACTTTTTTTCTGTTTGAGACTAATTTTTTATCGAAAAAATCCAATGCAAAGCTTCAACACCTTAGAACATGAAGTGGGTTGAAGTTTTTTCCAAAAGATATTCCCTCAGTTGGTGTTTTCATGTTCTTGGAGAGTGCTGTCTGTCACATCACTCCAGCTCCACATTATCTCCCTTAAGTGTTCAACTTGGTTAAGGTCTGGTGACTGAAGGCCATAGCATATAATTGACATCATACTTTTGTGTCTTGTTAATGTGGACATTGACATTATAGAAGAGGCCACTGCAATTAGCATAGACATATTTCATCATAGGATAAACATGATCAGTCAGAAAAACTTTGATTGATATGCAGTGACACTTCCCTCTATGGTGATAAGTGAACCCAAACCATACCATTAAAATGTTCTCCACAGCATACTAGAGCCACTGGTATTTCCTTTAATTTGTCACTTGTCTTGTATATCATTAAAGTGCACCTATTTTGCTATTTCAGATATTACATTTCATGTAGTGTGTTCTTAGGTGTTTGTGAATGTAAAAAATCTGCAAAGTTTCAAAAATCAAAAGTGTATGACAAATGGAGTTATTGGCTCCCAAAAGAAAGCACAGATTCTGAACAGCTGAAACGAGTCGTTAGTCATTCTAGACTTACTTCCTATACTAACTGACCTAATTCGGTAACAAAAACCCACCTCTGGTCTTCATTGGCTGCTCGTAAACAACGTGTACTTTGACATGCCCGCAAACACTACAGTTGAGGTTGAAAGAGTTAGGTTCCTGTGTATAAGACGTTGTTTTCTTCACTGCAAAAACAAAACCATTTTGCATGAACTCCCTAAAGATGAAGATGTAATATGTCAGTGCTTAGAATTCATTTTAAGACGATACCACAGAAGTTCAACTCCGACCTTTGATTGTGTTCCCATCATTTCACTGAAGACTACTTTTCAAATCTAGCTGAAGTCAAATGATTATTCATTAAACATGGCACCGTACCCACTTTATACCCACTTTGTACCCACCCATCTTGCACCTCTGGAACACAACCTGCAGGTATGATTAATTATTTATGTATATATTTTCTACAGAGTGTTCCAAATGTGTGGTTTTGTGATGTTTACATGTACAGCCAGTGAACAGCTGTTAGCCTGTTACCTGTTAACCTCCGCTAACCGACTAAGTCGGTCATTAATTGTCAAACTACATATAAACTTACCACTGAGAAATGTGATGTTTTCGTCGTGCTTGTGATGGTGGTTCAGGTTGGTCTTCAAATGCCTCATTATCGGACTCGGGCTCAAATTGGTAAGGCAAAACGACATTATTATGGATATGATTTGGTAAACTTGGATATGGTAGTGCGCACTTACTTTCTGATAGTGGTAGACCAATCACAACAGACTGGGACATCTCCTCAATCAGAGCAGAGTAGGCTCTCTGAAACGAGAAGTTTAGAATGAACAGATCATTGACTGAGTCGTTTGTAACTGTGGGGAGTAAAATGTAATGCTGCAATATAAATTATGAGAAAAAGAAACTATTGTATGAGACCTCTAAGACAAAATTAGACATGTTTAAAAACCATATTTGGTACACTTTAAGAGCATCTCTTTAATTCCATGTACTTATTTTGATATGTCTGTCTGATACCAAATCTTTTAACTTAAGAGCTTAAGCCTTTAGGACAGTTTACTTGAAATAAGGGGCATTTCCCAGGTATGGAGACTGCTGTTAGCTGTTCTTAGGTGGATCGGTACCTCCAAGGATTTTTCATACCAGTCCAAGGATTTTTCATACAGTCAATGGGGCCTCACATTAATTGAATGTGAATCCAGCACTTGTGAACCCTTTAGGCTCTACAATATTAAATCAAGGCACTCTTTTGGTACAAAAATAGAGTGATGGCTTGCAATATAAAGTTGGAGGTCATAACCAATAATTAGTCATTGCGAACCAAATAGCCTGATGCTTCTGTTTTGGATGGCATTTGGATGATTGTTCCAAGGTACACAAGTAAGCGGGAAGTGAAGAGAAAATAACTTGAAAAAGTGATTGAACATAACCAAGCACATCATGTGCAGTGTTTTGTTGGGGCTGTACTTGTAGTTTGCATTTAGAGTTACTTTACATTTATGGCCTTTAGCAGATTCTTGTACAGAAGTTCTTTGTTATGTACATGGGAAATAAATCCAAGCCTAATCCCATGTGTGCAAATTCAGCCAAGCGAGGATGATGTGGTAGAATTTTTTCATGGCGTTTAATTTCTGCTCAAACAAAATAAAAAAAAAATTCAATTCCAACTAGAGAGTGGAAGCTTAATGCTCTGTTAGCGACAACTTTCTTTCTCAACCATGTGGTTGTGGGTCCTGCTACCGCTGTTGTTTCATTGTCAGCACACAACACACTAACTCTTTGTGTCTCCAAAGATAGTGTGTGTCAATAAACCTGTGTCCTCCCTCACAGCTGCTTGTGAGTTTTAAAACACATTTTCAACACAAACACTTGCATGTAATTTTGTAGTGATTCATTCAGAAGATGTATGGGAAATTGACAAGAAAAGGTTTCAAATCTGAAGTTTAAAATGAGAGATTGTCCGATAAATGGTTAAATATTTTTTCTGATATTTAAACATTTTTCCATAATCAAATAAAAATCAGATAAATAAACTGATAAATTGTGCTCAGGATCAGCATTTACTTTAATTAATAAACTTTATTTAACATAGCACATTAATGCACAAATTAGACGTGTTACATAATTGCTTAATATGCTGTTAAAGCAGCTTGTTGCTAAGAAATAGAGACAAGCTCACAGAATCACGTTGTTACGCCACGGCCAGCAGAGGGCACTGTGGCTCGGCTCCTGACGAGTCACGTGACATTATTTTCACGTGACATTATTGTGCGCTTCCTGCTCAACATTTAGAGAAGTGACTTTCATTTGCCACTGGTGTCCCAGGTGTCCGTGTTTTGGGTTTATTAGGGTTTCTATTTAAACGCCGTGGTTACTGAGCACTTCGCTTAGTATTATCGTTTATATAGTTAGTATTGGTTGTATTATTTGTATGGGTTGTATTGTTGATACCGTTTGTTTCCATGCCTTGACTTATGATCCTGTCGTATGCCACGATTCCCGTATCTCGTTTTCCGGTGAAGACTGCAGCAGATCAACAAGATGAGCAGTGAGTTGAACCAAGCGTTCTGGGAGAGGAGTAGACTGATCGACGAAGCACTGGTCCATGCACCACGCCACCATCCGCGTCGTTCCGGGAACTGAGCCAACAGCTCAGCGAGGAACTTGCTCGGCTCGATTGCCTGGTAACGGAACAGGAACAACTGTGGCATGCTGTGCTATGTGCCATGTCGCTTCCCGCTCTCTTTACCCTGTCCCCACTGCAGGGGAATTGCACCATGCTGCGCAGCCCAGAGGTGAAGGCTGGCCCAGAAATATTTTTTGGGGGGTCAACGATGACAGCAAAGCTCCAGCCTGAGGCCGACGGGGAGGTCTCGGCGGTGGAGCTCCTGCCAGTTGAAGAAGCTGTCCTGCTGTCCAGCCCAGCCGAGGAGGCCGTCCCGCTGCCCTGGCACCCAGCGTTCTCATGCTGCCAGGGGCGGTGTCCAGCGGTTCAGCGCAACCGCGGGCGATGCACCGACTTTCAACCCTGGTGGGGGTGCTGCTCCGCCCATCTGCTGCCCGACTGAGGCTGCCTCGCTTTCCGTGGCAGCGAGAGACAGCTCGCACAGGGGCCCAGGACCCCTGTTGGAGGGGGGTTCTGTTACGCCTTGACCAGCAGAGGGCACTGTGGGTCGGCTCCTGATGAGTCACGTGACATTATTTTGGTTCGCTCGGTTCCTGCTCAACATTTAGAGAAGTGACTTTGATTTGCCACAGGTGTCCGTGTTTTGTGTTTATTAGGGTTTCTGTTTAAACGCCGTGGTTACTGAGCAGTGGTTACTGGTTATTTGTATGGGTTGTATTGTTGATGCCGTTTGTTTCCATGCCTTGACTTATGATCCTGTTCTATGCCACGATTCCCGTTTCTCATTTTCCGGTGAAGACCGCGTTTACTTTGGTTTTGAGTTTTGTGTTTAATAAAGACTTTAATCTGCACCTCCATCCGCCTCCAGTCTACGCTTCGTTACACACGTAATCTGTTTACCTCATCAAAGCTTTTATTTAAAAAAAGACACTTTAGTAACAGTGCACTTTCTTTCTTTGTTTTTTTTTGCACTCTTTCAGACCTGTCTATTTATTGGTGCATAAATAAGAGTTATTGTTTTTTGTTTTGTATGCAAGGAGGAATTCATTTTCTAAATAAAACGTTTTTGCAGTTCAGTGGTGTTATCATTCTGTAAAAAATAAAAGAATTAAAACGATAAATAAATATCGGTTCTGCATATTGGTTATTGGGCACATAAACATGCAAATAATTGGGATTGATATTGGTTATAAATAATCAATATCAGTCAGTCTCTATTTAAAATCTATTATAAGCCAATTGTCTCCTTTAAATATTTGAATAGGTGATGCAAGCCTTCAGAAGCTGATTTTATCTATGCTCCCACCTCAAAGCAAGTTCTCTGTATTTTTTTTGGAGAGCAAGGCAGTTTTACTTGGATACTGGCTGCTGTTTTGTAGCTAATGATAGTGTAGCACAGTGAGACCAGAGGCTTAAAAGCGTTGTCTGCCAATAGAAAGCATGTTGCTAACAATCCCCTCATAAGCCTGGTTGCTCTCATATTCTCCATTTGTGCTTCCACGTCTCATTTATATCTGAGTGATATTCTTGTTATTTCTAATGACTCACTAAGTCCTTTTGTGTCATTGCATTCTTTAATTTTGTCTTTGGATGACATTTTGCAGGATTTTACACCACAGATGTATGTGCTCATAACCTATTTCCCATTACCACAAGCAGATTTGATGCTTAATATTGAATGGTCCCAATGCTAGTCTTTCTAGGTCTGTTGTTCTATTGTAGTTAAAAAGCATTGGGTCTTGAGCAGCAGCCTGGCTCAGTGAAGAGGCCCTAAGGAAATGTCTTGAGTAAGTGTTATATAGTCTTAGTTGCAGAGATTATATTAATATCCCCAATATCTGCCAAACAGAATACCGCCTCAAACATCAAGCATGTATCATAAGCCAGGCATTGACTTGCCAGTTAAATTTTGGAGCCAGTGATTGCAGTTCACAATGACTAATGAACAATTAAATTAGATGTATTTACTGAAAGCTGAAACATTTTTAGTATCTGCAGTCTAGAAGTAATTATAACAGTAATACACAGTAATGACAGGTGTTTAATATGAGTGTTTATTTCTTTAGTAGTAAAATCTTAATCTAATTTATCATTTGAATCCCCCCCACATGCCTTGCAGAGGAATCCAGTACATTTAATGTATCATAAGGTTAAACATCATCCTTGTGAGCTGAGAATGCCTCTCCTAAGTTTAGTAGTCACAAATTATGAGAAGTGGAAAAAAACCCTAAACCGTTTCCCAGGTTAGAGCTCAGTTTGAATATTGAAGCAGATTATCTATACCTATACCTATATGATGACAGCCTCTGCTCCATGGTTAACCATTGACTTGCTGTGGCTTTAATTTTCCTGGTATGCTCACATAAACATCAGTGCATCTACACCTGCCATAAAAGTGCAAATGCTTTAATATAAGCTGTAGCTGCTTTCCCTGCACTTTATTCACTTATAGCTGTGAAATAAAATTTGTGAAAACTTTAGAATTATCAGGATTTCTGCATGATTGTGAACTATTATTCATTTAGGTCTTAACAATAAATAAACACAACATGGTAATATTGTATAATATTTCACAAAACACAATCATTTGCAATGTTGTATCTTTGTATTTTACAGTGGAAAGGATAGGGTTTATAAGGTGCGTTTATGGGAAACAAAAAGTCACTATGTAAAGGTGCCGAAAGTATCAAATGAGTGTGTTTTAAAAAAAAAAATTTAGTTTAAGCCTACTGTATTTAAAAACTGTATATAACATATGTATCAAACAGTAAGAAACATCCGAAATATGTCTCAGAACCTGTTCTTTTAAGGCCTAATATACCTAATATGCCTGTTATAATATGAGTCCATATACCCTCCCACCTAATCAGAATGTGATAAATTAAAAGAATAAATCTCTCTCTCTCTCTCTCTCTCTCTCTCTCTCTCTCTCTCTCATGCTGTGGGTTCATTTTTCTGGCATGGTTTGGGTCCACTTAGAGGGATGGGTAACTGCAAATAAATACAAAGCTCTTCTGAGTGATCACCTTTATTCCTCAGTATAGCTCTAGACTTTTAGAACATATGCCATGGTGCATGGTGATCCCAACACCATAGTCAGGTTTTCCTTTCTTGATTTTCCTTTAATTTGTCACCTGTCCTTGTGGAGCTCTAGTGTGTACTAGTCAGGATGGCGCATCAATTCCCCTGGATAAGGTGTAGTTTACTAATTCTGCACCTCATATTTAGTCTCCAAATCTCTCACTGGGTGTGAAGGCCTTTTCTGCTTCTCTTGATGGGTTTCCACCTGAAGTCATGCTCCGCCTGTGTGAGGTTGAGCTGTCTGACCTCTTTTTTATGTGCTTTTGTGTTTGGGTTGCTGTCTGTGGTGCTGATCCTGCATTGTTGGAGATCTGGGTGTGGTATTGTAGTGATGTAAAGCCTGGGATTTATTATGGATCAAGATAAGGTCATATTTAAGACCTATTCATAGGAATGTTTGTTTAAAGTGTAATGAAAATACTATGCAAAAAGCAATACAAAATGTTTGAATATAATAGATACTCCTTGAATTGTTGCTTTTCTATCATGTTACTGTAGAATTTGGACAATTTAGGTAGTATGCTTTTATGAAGCAGTTTCAGGTCAAATACAATGCAATTTTATGTGTGTGATGACCTTTAAAACATGGTGTGTGTTGAATTTTGGTTAATTTCATATTGTGAGGAACTGCTACTGAAGTCTCTTTTTATATCATAAGGAATTGAATGAAGTACATCAGAGACTGTTATGTTCACAGGTATTTCTTGCAAGCAAAATTTATTAGTGTGGTTCAAATCAAAGTTCCTGCTGAGATTTACAGATTTATAAAACATTTATTATATAAAACTCTGTAGATACTCATGCAGAAATGTGTAATTATTTAAAGGAACCATAAATTATGATTGTAAATAGCTGAGTCATGTTACAACAAATCCACTCTGGACACACATGCTAATCATGTTTCCTTTCCCCCAGCTGTTGACTTAATTACTTTTCCCTGCTGCCCATAAAGAAAAGTAATATGACTCTAGTCAATAGGATCATCTAGTTGCTTCCTGGTGGGGAAAAATACTCAATTTTCCTCACTCTTCCATCTCTCACTCTCCGAGCTCACTAACCCCTGTCACGAATCTACTTTACACATCTGCTACCTCATTATTGCTCTCATTTTTCATATACAATGCTTCGCTTAAATCATCTTTTTTCTTTATAACAATCAGAAGTTTGCATTTATTTAGAGATGTACATTGGACGGTTGCTACAGCATGCACATACATTTCCCTGCCATTGTGGCTTGGACCAGGGCACACATGCTAGGACATGTCAGAGCTGGAATGCCAGCACTTTCACACAGTCTGAACTCTATTATAACCCTTTGTTGACAGATTGCACATTAGATGCAAACTGTTTCATAATGAGTCACTAATGGTCGACTGGTGAAGTTAAAGTGACAAGGCCTACTTGTAATTAGTAAATCAGTCAGCATGATATTCAGCATTTAGATTCCCCCTCAGGGGAACTAAAATGGAGAATTTAGTTTGGCCTGCCTCCAAGGAGGGCAAAGCTGATCTATGCACATTTATGGTCAATCAACCCAACTTCCTCTTATGAATCATTTTTGTCTAAGATAGCAGGTCCAATGTCATAGTGTCTACAGGATGTAGTGCAACATATAAACTTTCACATATATCTGTGTGTGTGTCTGATGTATCCATGACAACCAGAAACATTTGGTTTGGTGTTGTTTTAGAATGACATGGTGTGAACATTAGATTTGCAGGGAAAACCTGGAGCTGGCATTTAAAGACTGGCTCCAGCTCCACTGCAAACCTGCCCAGTGTACTGTATAGTGATTACTGAAGATAAGCATGGATGATCTTCTCTCATCCTCGCACTATATTCTGCTGTAGGTTTCCTACACTGTACTAAAGGCTCTAAATGGTCTCAATAATAATTCACAGATTTTGGCCTTAGGTCTTTGACTGTTAATTATGTTAATTAAAGAATGTTAATTGTGTCATTTTAGAATAAAAAAAGCCATATGTTATTTTTGTGATGTTTGTTAAATCTTTTGTGATTATATTGATATTCTTTAGTTGCAGCTTCACTGAACTGCAGACTGACTGTGTGTGTGTGTGTGTGTGTGTGTGTGTGTGTGTGTGTGTGTGTGTGTGTGTGTGTGTGTGTGTGTGT
>JAOUWY010000078.1:14249767-14267167 GCA_025728095.1 Prietella phreatophila | reverse complement strand
TCCTTTACAGCTCGTGCTTCAGATACTACAGTGAATGATCCTTTACAGCTCGTGCTTCAGATACTACAGTGAATGATATTTTACAGCATGTGCTTCAGATACTACAGTGAATGATCCTTTACAGCTCGTGCTTCAGATACTACAGTGAATGATCCTTTACAGCTCGTGCTTCAGATACTACAGTGAATGATCCTTTACAGCTCGTGCTTCAGTTACTACAGTGAATGATAATTTACAGGTCGTGCTTCAGATACTACAGTGAATATTTTATAGCTCGTGCTTCAGATACTACAGTGAATATTTTACAGCTCGTGCTTCAGATACTACAGTGAATATTTTACAGCTTGGGCTTCAGATACTACAGTGAATATTTTACAGCTAGTGCTTCGGATACTACAGTGAATGATTCGTTACAGGCGATTTGCAAACATTCGCCAAAATATAAAGTGCGATCCTTGAGAATCAACTTTTCAGTTAATCCTCATTTATGTTGCCCCTCGTTCACAAACCAGTTTGGTGTAACATGATTTGAACAAACATAGATAAATTTAGTTTTTTGGGAGGTACATTTCCTTCAAAATTAAAACTTCTCCACTGCGTCTTCAGTGACTCTGATGCCAGGAGTACATGAAGACTCTCATGTTCATTCTTACAGCCAACAACAGAGGACTTACAGCACTTACGGAGCTGAGGCATTCTTCTTATCACTGTAGCTGCTCCAGCAGAGAGAACATGGTGGACTGTGTTTGAGAATCTATGCTGATAGGGCAGAGTCCGTCACCAGTCATGGGCAGGGCCTGTTCCAATGTGACATCACATTGGATAGAAAACACGAAGGACTCATTTTGAGACAGTGTTTTTGATTCATGGGGAATATAAAAATAGGAATGATTGGACTTTTACCATTACAGGGTTGTTGTGTACACACAGCTGACACACTTTTATATTTAAACGCCATGTAAAAGTACATTTTGCGTAATAGGTCTCCTTTAAGAGTTTCATGAGGGATAAAAATAAAATTGGGTCATAGTGAAAAATTTTTTAGGCAAGCTACAGCAATCTTAACTGTGTTAATCCACACACACAACAAAAAACTGCTTTTTCCCATGTCATGGATCTGGCTAGTTTCGTCATTTCATGTATATTTTCTGGACTGAAAATTAGGTCTGCTCTCAGACGAAACAGAGTTGCTCAGCTCTGCCTGTTTTTCTTAAAAGTCAACTCACCAAGCACACATTAATTTGATAAAGTTAGTTGGAGAAAGCGGAAGGTTTGTCCATGAGCAAATGTACATGTAAACACAATTTTATAGCTGCAGTCTGATAATCAATTGATTAGCTAGTTCATATTAGTTAAGTAATCTAAACTAGTAGTGAAGCAGTATTTTTATTGTTGTTCCCCATAGTGATCTGAGAGCATTGCTCTTTTTTTAACATTAAGTAGCTTGTAGTTGGGTAAACTATTTTACAGAGTAGACATTAATAATATATTGTGTATATATTTAAACACTATATACAGTTTAACATTGTATATTTCTAATCTAGTTGATTAAAGCAGATTTGACTTAAGGTTTTTATGATTCCAAATCACTCCTATTTTTATGTTCTACTTTTCTCTATTTTGAGCTTTTTCTCTTTCACACATACAGGTGTAGAAAAATGAAATAGATCAGATTAATGGTATGCATGTGTGGAATAACTTAATTATTTATCCATGTGTATTTATCCAATTTCTTAACATTTTTACATAAATGAATTATTTCTTGAAATACGAGTACGGCATTAAGATGATTTACGATATTGTCGTACTGTAGTACATGGCCGTTTGAAATAACGTGTCTTGATTGAACTATTAGTGTGTATGTAGATTGGGATTTGTCTCACAGCCAGGCAGAAGATGGCAAACTGCTCCTTTAGTTTTATGGCCTCCTGGAACAGCTACTGAACCGTAGTAGTGATGGTTGGTTTGTGTGACTTGCCTTTTGCTGGTCTGTTTGTAGCTTTTTACTGTTGATGGACTCCAGCTGCGGTCCAACCCGGTGCAGGTGATGGAGAGCTTGCAGAAGTTTCTAGGTGTTACACCCTTCAACTATACTCAGGCACTCACGTAAGAACAGCCATTACTATTAGTCCTACTGACGAGTGAATCTTTTCACTTTCATTACACTTTGAACTCTGTATGTTCTTAGGCATCATCTAAACCCATTTTATTGTGTGCGTGTAGGTTTGATGAGACTAAAGGCTTCTGGTGTCAGAGGCTGGACGCAGGCCGAACGCGCTGTCTGGGCAAGAGCAAAGGCAGGAAATACCCCGATATGAGCCCAGAGGTAATTTTCATTTATCCTGCATAAATGCTTTATACCCGCCTCAGGACTAGGAAGCTTTTAAGAACACATTAATTTGGAGTATGACTGTTTTATTACACTAACTCTTTATTCATTCTTTGAAAAGGTCTGAGAACAGAAGTGCATTAATCAGGTCATAAGCAAATGAGACCGCCTAGGAACTGAAATATTTGAGGGTCATGTAATAAAGTTTTAATTACACTGCTAATTTATCAAGTAGACTAATGACTCTTCATAAACTTTATAAATAAAAAAAAAAAAGAAACCCTTAGCAACAGTGTGTTACTCGTAACTGAATTTGTTCATTATTAAAATCTTGCGACTTTAAACACAGGACTCGAACAGCAGGAAGCTACACTCAAAGTAGAACAGGAACCTGGTACAATACAGGACACTCACATCTCCATCTATTTATATCAAGATTTATTGCACACACCTTATGCCACCTTTATCCCAAAATACACCTGTGCTAGAGAATCAGCGTGTTTGAGCGTTGCTGTTGACCTTTTCTTCTTAATGTACTTGTGTTTGTGTTTAGTCACGGGCCTTTCTGTCGGAGCATTACAGAGAGCAGAATGTGGAGCTGTTGAGGCTGCTGAAGCGCTTGGGACAGCCTCTGCCCAGTTGGCTCCGGGACGATCTCCACAACGCCAGCTGGAGCTGACACCAAGAAACCCGATGAGGAGTTGAAGCCCATATCGAATCACGCTCCACCCTGGGGCACACAGGGCCGTGCCATTGCAGGACAGAGGACATTCGATTCTCCCTGTGTCCCAACACACACACTGCAGGTCCAACCAGGACAAGTGGACACCTGCCGTGTGTGTTCGAGCTCAAACCCAGCGTAGAAGGGAGCTGAGAATCAGAGTTGGTACACCTTGAGGAGGACTGTACATCTATTTAATTGCCAAGATAAGGACATAAGAGCTAGTTAGTTGCATTTTGGATAACTGAGAGAAGCTCATTCATTTGCATTGTGGGAAATGGTGTTTCACAATGCATCCTTCAGCTAATGAGTTGAATGCGCAGGGTCTCAGAAAGGTCCAAAACACTTAGCGAAGAAATTCACAGGCTGGTCGTAGTGAGCTTTGTAAATTCTGCCAAGCAGCGAAGTATTCGAGTGTGTGTCACCTAAGATGTTTAAAATTGTCTCAATTTGTAAATGTCAGAAATAGATTCTGGCTGTTTCACAACCAGCTTCATACCACTGAACTAAAACATTCCAGGGCCAGAGTATATATGGCCACTGCACTTTTCAAAATGGTTTTTATATTAGATTTTCAAAAGAAATGAAGTAGGAATGTTTGAACTATAAACCTAGTTGAGTTTCTCAGTCCGATCGGTCACACGACCAACTCACTCACATGAACGTGTTTGAAGAATGTCAAAACCGTGCTGATGACCAGATATGGTTTTGTTCCAGTGTTTAATGTAATGAAGTCAGCAGTGTTTCTGACATGGCTTGCCATCTCTAAACGTGCCAAACTAAACTGCTGGTGCTTAAAATGAGGTAACCTTGCCAAAAATAACCAGATGTGTTGTGTCTGAGACTTGCCAATGAGAGAGTCAGACTGGGTGCATGTGTATGACTGTGTTTGTGCATATGCGTGACAGTTAGTTGCAGTAGCTGTACTGTACATCAACACTAATATATTCTGTTGTCTTCTTTGGTCAACTTGAAATCAGGTAAAAATGCACATCTGCAAATAAATGCACACGACAAAGGCGCTCGGGCGTGTCCGCTTCCAGTTCCTCCTGTGTTTTCTGTGTGTGTGTGTGTAGCGATGTGAGTGAAAGGAGACTGAATGCGTTATTGGTCTTGTAGCTTGCTTTATCAGATAGTAGGAGGAGTGCAGAGAGGAAACGGTTTGATTAACTGCTTGCCGAAAAGAGAGACTCGGCCTCCATTTCAGGGCTCTGGGGTCTAGGCAGCAAGAACGGCCCTTAAATAAGTCTGCTCCATTCCTTTGGGAGCCCCAGACAGTACACTGTGTGCTGACAGGTAGACGGAGGAAATGTGTGTGTGAGTGAGAGAGAAAAGAGAGAGAGAATATGGACAGCAAGAATGTCTGTACATAACCTCTTTTTGGGCAGAGAAAATGCATCCCACTGCCACATAATTAAGAATAATTTATTCAGAAAGTACATTAATTGATATATATATATATATATACCAATATTTAAGTTCCTTAAGTTTTATTAACGTTCTTGTTATTAGAAAACACTTGGCAGGAAATACTGCAGATTTACTCACTGCAAAACGTCAGTGAAGATCTTCGAGCAATCAGACAAGCATTCAATGGTTGTCAGGTCATGGTTTTATTAAATGTGTGATCATGCAAAATCCAGCATTCATATACGTAGCCCAATAGTATACCATTACAATGCAATAGATTTACTCAGAATGAGGGGAGCATACAAAGCTGAGTTGTTGTTTCCTTTTTTTTTTGTTACTTTTTTCATTTTTAAATATGGTACATCACCTAGTCATCATTTCCAGATGGAGGGATTTTCATGTCAAGAGATGCAACAAGAACAATTTTTTCCTTCTTTTTTTTTAATCACACGGCAGAGAAAATATTCACCAAGAAAAGAGAACATGCATAATCATCATATTAATTAAGCTGCATATTTGGACTTGCCTTGGATTGGATAGGACAGGAAAGCCAGGAGGTGCTGGCTCAGGGTTTTGTTCCCAGCTTTAGGAGGAGGGACCTCTGTTCTAGAAATCTATCTAGCCTATCTATCAGTTAATGTGTCCTCATTTGTTTAGTTTATTTTTTTTTATCCATTTACTTTTCAGTTCTACAAAGTTAAAGTATCTGACAACATACAGAAAAAAAAACCTTGCAACTGGTTTAAAAAAAGAAAAATTATATAATAATATAATAACAATAAAAATAAAAAACTGACTTGCTCAAGCATGGAGGCAATTCTCCCAAAAATAAAGACAAAACAAGCATCATTACGAGGGCTTTGTGATGAAGGTGACACACACACATACACACTCACACGTGCAGAGTTACAGTGCTGATATGTACTAAAGCCCTACACATGTATATACACAGACTGACAAATCTTTCATCATAGAAAATACACGATCAGCAGGTGGGCTCATGGGATGGATTTGTTACAGAAAACTTTACAACACACGGCTGTTTCAGAACGTCTTACTCAGATCTGGTGCATGAACTGGAGTGTGGTGAAAAGGGAACGCATTTTTAAAATAACGCCCGTCACCGAGATCAGAACAGGCCAATTGTGCTGCGATGGTTTCTAACAGCCAGTGCCTTAAACCCTGTATTTGTACTATATACATATGCACATTGGACTCCAAGGAAATGCTGGAGGGATTAATAGGTATGTAATGTGTGTGCAACACAGCTTTGAGAAGTGAGTAAACAAACTGGTGTGAACCACAAGTACAACACAGTTGTGTAAGACAGAGTGATGACACATGACCATGAGGAGAACCGCCACAAACATCCAAGAAGGGTGTGATTGTGTGCATGTTCTGGACAGGAGTTGTATCCACAACCACATATGCACTTCCATTAACCTATGGACGTCGTTCATGTGCCATTTTGACACAAATAGATCAGTTCTCTCTCTGCACACTAAACTTCCAATCACAGATCCATACGTTAGGCAGTGTGAGACTGCTAGGCTGTGCTGTTGGAATGGGGCTTCGATCAGCATGTGTATGTGTGTGTTCCCCTTTTGCACATGGCTGTGTACAGTATGAACTAGGGTCTCTGTTCCAATGATTAAAGTGACATTTTATACAGCGATTCTACGTCTAGCGTTTAGTGCCATTTCTATAGCACTATCTCTGTTCACACGGGCTCTCAAACACTCTCCAATATGCACACAGTTCGAGGCGGAGCAGTCCTACCTACAGTAATATAATCAGTGGTGTGTTTAATCACATGTCCATACAAACACGTGCACATAAACACACATTAAACAGAGTCTATTCATTTGCTGCACCTCGACGGTGAACCTTATATCACTTGATCTCATTTAAATATAGATTTGTAAATATATCTTTACAAGTGTATTATGTTAAAAAAGGTTTTAAAACTAACCATAAAAATGAATTGCTCAACACAAAATATTTTCTGATTATCAAAGACGGAAAAAAAAAAGAAAAGAAAAACTTCCACATAAACACATCATCACAGAATACTAAAAACCCAGAACAACGCAAACCTTCCCACAGACCTTACTTTAAAAACACAAACAAAAGAAAATATTATAAACCCAAAAAAACAAAACAAAACAAACAAACAAAAAAAAAACAAGAAACACTCCTTTAATTGCCTAAAGACTACACTTTGGTGCTTCTTGATATGAAGTATGCCTATAATCTCCAGAATTTTAGGACATTCTTGATTAGTGGACATTGTTTACTAAATTCTCTAAATAATTTGTATCCAAATTCTACAAAGTGTATGAGCTGGAGGATTTACATTACACCTATTTAAACTTCAGCCGTTCAAGGCGAAGACTTCTATCGTGTGTATCGAACCCACCCTTTTACACCCCAGTTGCATTTTACTTACGTATCAATGCTTTACAAACTCTGTTGTAGCTTCTAGCAATTTCTTTTTTACAATATACAGTATAGTTATGAACTCATAGATCAGTACTTACAAACACCTTCTGGACATCTTTAATGGGCAAAAAAAGATGATTCCATGGGAAAAGACTAGACAGCGCCCCCGTGTGGGCATCATATGCATGCACCGTCCCGTGGGCAGGGCCACAGCCGCAGCCGGATCCCAGTGGTCAAAGATTGGACAGGTAAGGTGGTGTTGACAGTTGGACTGGATGTTATCGGATTTCTTCAATAGCGTGTCTGTAACTTGCTGTCGTCCATCCGGCCTCTACATGCCCATCCGGCTACAAGGAACAAACACTCCCATCATTAGGAATCCAGGCAACCTGCAACGCAACAACAGAGTTTATAAAGCTATGGAAGGACGTGTATGTGACTGTGTGGAATGTGATGTGTGGTATGAGTGTGCATGCCTTTGCCCTGCATGCTTCACTGTAAGGGTGCAGCTGGTGCTCCTGAGCAGTGGAAGTGCACATTGAGCCACTTGGCATCACGGCGGTGCCACACGCGTGTCTCCTCAGACTGGCAGGTGCGCGGGCGACCCTGACTGTCAATGTACTGCGTCAGGCGGATGTAGGCAATACACGCTGCATCCTCTCCGATCAGGTGCACATGGGGGTTCAGGATAGTGGTGTGCACTGGCTTATTGTTCTTACTCAACACTAGATCAGGCACAGCCATTTTCACACATTAGGCAATGAAAAGGAGGACAAAAGCGGATTTTTTCGTTTACATAACTGCTAACTTAAACTAAAACTGCTAACTTAAAAAAGGTATTATCTAAGAATCAAGAAATATTATAACTTACAGTTCTCAAAGTAAAACTTGTGGAAATCCATCCCTTCCACCAGGTTACCCAGAGCTTCCGGCTCAAACGAAGTCAACCCAGGGTCACAGATTCTCCTAAAAGACATTTAAACATTTTCAATTCTTTCTTATTCATGTCGTGTCTGTTCAGTATTGTGTCACTGTGTTCGTGGCTCGCTTACGTGTAAGCCTCAAAGTCTCCATTGTTCACGGCCTCAATTAGCTGCTCAGTGATCTTGATAATCTCTTGCTTACGAGCTACATAACAGAAAAGAAAATGAGGAAGGAATGGAGAGTTTTAACGCTTCTCCAGAGGAAGACACTGATAACTATGTTAAACTACAGCTTGGGGATTATGTGTGTGTGTGTGTGTGTATATGAGAGAGTGAGTGAGAGAGTGTGTGTGCCCCCATGTGAGTGCATGTGAATTAGTACATTTGTAGAAATCCTGCCTAGTAAAATGCTGTAGCCCCTTTTAATTGAGTCAGTCCCTCCTCCTCGTATGACAGAAGTAGCCCTACACCCTCAGTGTGTCAACAGACATGCTCTGTATTTGTATGTCTGTCCTGAACTCCCCAAAGCACTTACACTGGGCTGTGGCCACACTCATGCCCCCCTGAGCTGAGGCATGAGGAACAGACTGAGCACGCTCTAACTCTGGGCACGAGGCATGTCCTGAACTGTTCCACGCCATGCGCTTTATGTCATGCACCACAGCTGCAACACACAACACGGACCACAACGCCACTCTGGTGATAGCAGAAGATATGCAAAGGACCCGCGCCCACTCTGGTTATAATATGCAAAATCAGCTGCAGGCCAAAGCATTTAACAGAATGTAGACTGCCTCAGGTTACTGCAAGCCATGTGACAAAGGATACCAAATACGGCATCGTTAGAAGCACACAGTAAAAAGCAATGCATTATTAATCCACCATAGCAAAAGGCAGCTACAGATCATGAACGACAGAAGAAATTAATGGAGGAGAAAAAAAAAACATAAAAAGGTTAATGAAAGTTCTGAATAAATGTTAACAATTGCAAATATGTGAAAAATGACAGACGTTGGGAAGAAAAGATGCAATATGTTCAGACTGCACAATATTTATATTCGCTTTTCATCTCGCAGATGCACTCTGACTGACTTTAAATGTTCCTGATAAGTTTTCTTTTGAAGTTTTTTTTGATCACATTCAGTGTGGCGTTGATGTGCCCATAAACAAAAAAAAATCTAATACTGTTTAAAGGAATGCAGGCCATTTTTCAATGGTTACACATAAACAGTTTGTGTAATATATTGCAAGGGATCTCATAATCCCGCTGTATATTATATATTGATTAATATCGTGCAGCCCATATGTTAATAGAGAAAGCTTGGTAATACAGCCAAAGGAAGAAGCTGTATTTATTTAAGGCAACAAAAGAAAAAATTTACATTGACGAAAAAAAAAAAAAGAAAGAAAAGGAAAAAGGAAAGGATGAGACCGGAGGATGGAGAATGTGTTGCATTTCCAGCACAATTAGCTTTGAACATGTAATCTTTGCAGATCTGCTGCATACAGATCAATGCAATGCTATTTGATTTGTACAGCACTTTTGACAACATACACTGTCTCAAAGCAGCTTTGCAGAAATCCACACGTATGCAATTTGTGACATTTTTCAGCTGAGAATCATATTTATATGGTGGCCTCGGAAAACCCTTCATTTGGTGACATCTTAATAGTTTGTTCTACATTATAGCTCTGAAATCTACAGGCTTCTCTGAACTGAAATATACATCTCGAATACAGTACATCTCTTCAGCAGGTTAAGCAGGACCATCTCAGGCCATTTTCGACAAAAGGTTTCAGATTGCAAACTGAACTCATCCCTGTGCATTGTGCTTGGGCGGGTAACTACAGTTGCGGACGGAAGTTTACATACACTCATCATGAACATGCATCACATGGCAATATTGGGCTTTCAACAACTACTACTGTTCTTTTTCTGGGGCAGAATGATTATACAACATCCATCTTTTAACAAAAAAACAATCATGAATTTGGTTCAGAAATATGAATTTATTTAGGGTTTTCTGTAGTCAAAACAAGGTCAAAATGATACAAACAGGGTTCAAAATGTACATACGACACACCTAATATTTAGGTATATGTCCCTTGGCAAGTTTCACCTCGAGCAGACCCTTTTTGTAGCCATCCACCAATTCTGGTTGGATATTTGACCACTCTTTTTGGCACAATTGGTAAAGTTCAATGACATTTGTTGGTTTACTGGCCCTGACTCGACTTTTAAGCACAGTCCACATATTTTCGATAGGGCAGAGATCAGGACTTTGGGAAGGCCATTCCAAAAGCTGAACCTTAGCCTGCTTTATCAATTCCACAGCCATCTTTGATGCGTGTATGTGGTCATGGTCCTGCTGGAACACCCAATTGTGTCCAAGTTTCAATGGTCTGGGTGATGGTTTGAAATTATGCTGAATAATTCTAAGGTAGTCCTCCTTCTTCATTATTCCATCCGCTTTGTGAAATGCACCAGTTCCATTGGCAGCCCCAGAGCATCATGCTACCACCACCATGCTTAACACTTGGTACAGTGTTCCTTACTCCTCCAAACATACCTCTGGTCATTGTGGCCAAACAACTCAATCTTTGTCTCATCTGACCATAAAAATGGAAGTCTTTCAGTCCGTGGCGATGTAAAACTCACTTGAATGTAGACAGTGACACTGATGTTCCAGCAGCTTTCAGTTCATGGCAGGACTGTGCCTTTGTGGTTCCTAGGCTTTTCTTGACCATCCGAACCAATTTCCTCTCAGCTGAGGGTGACAGTTTGGGTCTTCTTCCAGACCTTGAACTGGATACACTTCCGAATAACTTGTACTTGAGTACAATTGTTTGAACTGATGATTTTGGAATCTGCAATTGTTTCGAAATGGCTCCAAGAAACAGTCCTGACTTGTGTAAATCCACCATCCTCATTTTCAGATCTGCATTGTGCTCCTTGGACATTTTCATAGTACTGTGTGTTGCCAAACAAACCCTTTTTATTTTGGCACAGAGAAGCTGCCAGCTGTAGTCAATCATGATCACTAACAGGAAATTAAGAGGCCTTGGTCTTGTCAAATTAAAGGGCATTTTGGAACTTTCAGCACCACTGAATTAATAAAAAGTGTTTGTATGTATAATTTTGGTCCTGTGTTGATTACAGAAATCCCCAAATTCTTCTTCTTTTTTTTTTTTTTTAATTAAAACATGTATGTTGCATAATTAAGTTCAAAGAAATGACTGAAAGCCCAATATTGCCATGACATAAATGTTCATGCAGTGAGTATGTAAACTTCATTTTTGATTTCTTGGAAGGTTGAGGTGCCAAAATGTGTCAAAGGCAGAAAAAAACCTCCCTCTTTTTTTTGGAGCTCTGCAGTTATTTCAGCCACAACAACATTATCTGTTTTTCCCAGACCACCACACATTTTATCTCTAATGCCGATGCCATCTATCTTCAGCCTGATGCTAATAAAAGATTCCTCTCAAACTCTCACATAACTGGAAACTTTTACTTTGCTTTTCTTTTGTCTCATAATCTTGTACACCTTCAAACATTAGCATTCAATGATGGCTTTAAAAATAAGTCACCAAGTTCTTTTTATGCAAAAAGGTTATGTCGAGAAATGAAGATATGCCACGCTGTCCTTTTGTCTCATACTTACCATTTTACCTTAAATCCCAAATGCAACAAAAGATTACCATTTTAACTTCACTGATCCTGTATTTACACAGTGCACATAGCATTAATTCTAAAGCTCCAAAACTTTCAAGACTATCACGTGAAGAAAATGTTATATAAAAACCAAAAACAACCATCCTTATTCTAACAAATACCTCCTACCTGTTAATGGTCTTGTTTTCCTCTTTCTACAGAGGCAAAGATTCAAGGTTCAGAGTAAAAAGATGGTGTGGTTGGAGATCATAATAAATTATTGATACTCTAAAGATGAATTTCACGAAACAGCGCAGGCAGAGTGGCATCACATCAACCATGAAAATCAGCGACTTAATGCATTACCCTGTGGCAAAAAATACACGACAGAAAGCCACACACAAAAATACATCTGTCTCAAAAGGGTGCTACGGGGTACAAGGTGCCTGAAGGAAGAGAATCTTTGACTTCAAAGTAAAGTCAAACTGGAAAAAATAGCTATGGGCTGAAAAAATCATCCAGACTTGGGAGAAAAGTGAAGCAGGTAAGAACAAATGGAAGAGAGACGTCACAGATGTTCAGAAAGGAGGATGAAAAAGCAGGAGACTGAAGGGGCCTAAAATTGCAAATTACAGCATTATCACCAGTAGCAGGTGGAGAGGAGAAAAATCAGGAGGAACATGGCATATGCACCAAGAGTTTTGAGAGGGTAGAGTAAAAGAAGAGCGCAACAAACAGCCTGATTCGAGGGGGAACTGATCGATGGTGGTGGAGTGGCTGAAAATGCTCTGAGTAGTAAGTGGAAGACTTCACACACTGACCACAGGGGTGGAAAAAGTCTGGAGGATTATGGGAAAGGGGCGAAAGATGCTGCGTGGCAGCAGAGGATTGTGACTTACTGGCTGGTGGGCACTGTGGTGATGCCACCAGAGCGGGCGGCTCGTCCCCGGCACTGCACTGACTCATCACCGCACTGTCACTGCTGGCCCCCTGAGCACTCTCCACTGGCACGGCCCCAAAATCAGCACAACACACACCACCGGGAGAAAAACACACCAACACACACTCACTCTGCTGCAGGTTTATCAATATTACAATAACATTACGTTCATAAGGTGCAGCTGGAGGACGATGCCTGGATAAAATGGTTCTATTAATTCAGCCTTGGCCTAAAAACACCACAGACATTCTAAATAGCCAGTGGGTCTCCATGGTAATCACATCCGCATATCCTGCTCAACACACAGCTCGCTCCATCACAGTGAACTAGAACTTCTGAAGTAACAGCGTCTAGCCAGCTGTGGCGTGATGCAGCAGTGTTGGTAATCACAGCCATGAACTTCGTGAAACCTTTCCCTGAGCCTCCTCTCCAATTGTGTCTGATTTGGCTGAGAAGATAAAAAGGCTCTTCAGGTTAGAGGTAACTAAGGAGAGGAAATGAGGGAAAAGAGCCTCAGAAGTGGAGTTTGGAGGCTTCGAAGAGGACCGTGACTAAGTTCTTACAAAACATGATCATGAAGTGTCACAGCACACGCCAGCAACAGTGTCAAAACACGCACACGCCTATACATACAGCATTTTACCATATACAGTACATACAGACGGCTACAGAACACTCTCCCACAAAAAAAGCAGACAGAAATGCACATGATTACATGAGCATACAAAATTCAATCACATGATTAGGTTGAACTGAATATAGGCCCAATTCCCACTAGCTATTACCTCTCACAAACCTGACATTCACTAGTGTCACAGTCATGCGTATCAGTATTCCTTACCTATTGATGCAGATTGTGATCTGCCTTTAAAATACTTACTTCAATCTCTCTCCTGTCTGTGCAGTTAAATAGCTTCATTTCATGTACTACATCAGTTATGCATGACAACCATGTGATCATTAAACTCGGCAACAAACTGCTGTATTACAGGCTTTTATGGCTAACCATTTGTGCACGTGTTGAAAATGAAAAATGATGGCTATGGCACGGCTCGAAATGGAGAGAGAGAGATTCCTGTTATTACAACAGCACTGATCATCAGTGCTGGAGGCATGCTGAAAAGAGCAAAGAAGGGTTGTGTACCTTTCCTACCTTTCATATCCTCTTCCTCATTGGTGTTGCAGCTCTCTGTGGAGCCCTATGGAAAAATCATTGATGGAGAAAACAATTATAAACATTCGAACATGAATATTTACATGATGATCACATACTAGTATAGGCAACGGTCCCCCCCCCCAAAAAACATGGCACTCCCATATTAAGACTGACCTTGGTACCATCTGCTGGGTTATGCACTACTGTAGTCTGTGGCTCCTGTAGGGTTTACAACAGGAAAGAACAATTAGGATTTGGTCACCTTTTATCAAAAAGATGTATACCATAAAAATGCATGCTACAGTTAAAACTTTGATGATCACATGCTTTTATCGTCTGGAACAGAGCACATGCTCACAAGACAAACCAAGTCATGGTGATGCAATACCCGTGTGGTGAATGTTGTTGCATTTCACATTCATGAAAATATGATAGAGGTTTCGAACTGCATTCCAAACCAGCACAAGAAAAAAATCAAGTCTATCTTGCATGGACTGTCACTGTTCCATGCAAGACTGAAACTTTTGCCACTAAAGCCTGTTCTGATAAATATGCTGTATGTTTCAGTCCTGGCTGTCTGTTGTCAGCCCTGTGGTGGTGTTCAGGTTGACTGCAGACCTCTAGTGGGGGGGTGGGGTTAACAGTGTGCTCTAATGGTGCATGTTGGAGGTCCCAGGATGCTCATCGCTCAGCTCTCTAGGCAGCGTGTACAAGCACAGACCATTTCAACTGTCAATTCTCTTTCTTCTGCCTGACCCTGCAGGAGACACTGCTCTTATCTCAAGACATTCGCTGAAAGTTGGTTTATGCACCTTCAGCTTCTTCTAGCCCCAAGTGAGAGCCCACTGAGTTTGAACCTTTTCTTCATTTAACTGACAGGAAACGTCCATTACAGACGTAAGCCTGGTCATGAAACAGATTTGCTACAGGACACTGTGTGACCCACATCATTTAACTGCATGAACATTTTGGAAGCCAGATAAAATCATGGGTGTATTTACTTTAGAGAGTCATCCAAAGAATGTGTTGAGGACCTTTTACTGAATCAGATAACATTTACTTCCATAAAAGTGTGTAGGTGCACAAAAGCTTGTGTACACTTTTACCCTAGACAAGAAATCCAGATGTGACATTGTAAATGCCTCCAACCTTGCACACGTCCACCCCCTCCCCTGGTAAACCAGTGCTGCATGGGCTGTATTTGCAGATTAGAATGTGACTGGTTCGTACATCATAATGCTGAGTACTAACTCATATTTTGCCCTTGTGCAGTGACCGTTATTACACTTTGCCCAATCCTGAAAGGACATGCTGATTTCAATTATACATGGCTAACAGAAACCTCTGTATGTATTGGTTAGAATGAGTGAGCTAAGCTGCCATGCAACGTTATGCACATATGATCTACAGAAGGTCGAGAAGAAAACAGCAGGACACAAAAAGCCATACGTGCAAGCCAACGTGAAATCATAACACACTTATAAAATTAAAGAACACCACGAAAAAATGTACAGCAGGACTGCATGACAGGATACAGGTGTACCGAAATCAGACTAGCATTTGGATGCTCTAGAGGCATCTACAGCACAGCACAATGGGTATAGGGTAGAAGGCTGTTAAATGCAGAATAAAGTACCATTGGTGTTGAGGAGGCCATGTTGCTCTCCTTCAGGGCACTCACTACAGCACTCACTACACTGTTTTTAGTGTTGTTTGTCTGGGGCTGCAGCAGAGAGGAGACATACAACATTTCCCATTCAGACTGATGGACAACATGGGATACAATGGTCATGGGATAGAATAAAACATTGAATTGTTAAACTGACAGGGCATTTACATGCGTGTTACTAAACTTTTTGATGAATTTCCTGGGTGGGTAAAAAAGTATATTTAGAACCTTTTATCCTTAAAATGAAGAGATATACATAACCATTAAAACGTTACATTCATTAAATCATTAGTGTACAACATTTAATTGAAATCCTATATGGATATAAAGTCATCCACTGTAGCAACTAGTTTTAAAGCTGTAAAACACTTCAAATGTTTGCAGGAATTTTTTTATTCATATACGAGACAGTCTGGGAAAACCCATCAGATGTTTTTGTGCCTGACAAAAACAAAAACAACAACCCCCCCACCCCCCACACACACACCTTTTTGCCACTTAAGAGTCAGTTTAACACGTGGAGGTAAAGACAATCAGTCTACATGATGAAATCTACATTTCTGTGACCCTCCTCATAATTTTCAGAATGTTCCCTTTTCACTTTTTGGGGTAACCAGATTTAGACTGCTATGACGTCCACATGTTAAAAAAAAACAAAACAAAAAACCCACCACCACAAGGAAAGCTTGTAGAACTATACACAATATGTCAAAATTTCACTGTGTGAAGGGTTTTCCAAGACCACCACACATGTATAATGATGTACTGCAGCTCTCTACTTAGTTTCGAAAATGAAGAATAAGTGATCATTTCAATATCTTAAAATGCTAATAACTACTAAAAATAGTGTCTTCTCTTACCTTACCACCATCTGATTTTTTGTTGAGTAAACTTTTGCATGCTGTGAAGAAAGAAGAGAGTTTGAATAAGAACACACTTCACAAAATCCAAGCAGCCACTGTGCTCGTTCTGCTCATTTCATACAAACTGCTACTGAAGCTTAGCGTGTACCATTTACTCAGTTACAAGGTTCAGAAGCTTTCAGGTTTCGTCACTGGTTGTTTAGAAGTCACATATTTGTAAATCAACCCTATTACGCAAAACCAATTATAAAACCATACTTCATTTGAGACTGCATTTATAATGAAAGAAAAATCACACCTAACGTAGGCAACTGATTTCCTTTAAATGGAGCCGTGATTTTGCCCAGCCAGATTTAGAGGTCTTGAGGCAGTGGAGTTTTGTAAGCCTAGACACCGATTGACTTCTGAGCTAATGACATGGTGCACATGGGACAGCCTTTAAAAAAATAAAATTAAATCGATGCTGCAGTGACTCTTTCAACACCACCACACTTACAAAGACCCAGGTTAAAAAGCTCATGTTGGAAGCCCCATTCATTTCCTTACCTTCCATAAAACAAGTGGAGAGGAAGTATGATGGGGAGAGAAATGTAAGATTGAGAGAGGAAAAACAACAATCAATACAGATGCAAATACGAGGGCACACAGAGCAGGAAGGCGGCAGGCGTCATTTGTTTCGTGGGCCTGCTGGTGTTCCATGCTGCACTCAATATGAGATGAAAGGTGCTAGTGGTGGGTGCAATTTACCATACAGCCAGCCATGCAGTGTCAAGAAAGTAAAACAAATTCCAAAATGCTTTATTGTTTTTGAACAACGGAAACAGATTATTCAACTGTTCTCCATTACAGTCACTGCTCACTCCTTTCACCATTCACAGTCAGAAGCTGGACTGCTTTCACTTACCCTAACTTTAACAAGACATGAAAAAAATGTCCTAAATTGTTTTTCTTGGTTTGGATCATAAAGTCACCAGTTACAATCAAGTAATTTAATATAATGCTTCTCAAATCAGGCAATTTTCTTTTTCTCAAGCTAAAAAAATGCCACTAGAAGATCGTTTGAGGGCGTTTTCACACTTGACCTTTATTCCGAAGACAGTTTAGGTTGCTTGGTGGAATGTGACAGCTGTTTGCCATTCCAAGTGTGGTCCAGGGAACAGATCTTGGGTGCACCTGTGAACTGTGGTCTCGGGTTACATTTACATTTATTCATTTAGTAGACGCTTTTATCCAAAGCGACTTACAAATGAGGAAATACAAGCAAAGCGATACATCAAGCAGAGAACAATACAAGT
>JAOUWY010000078.1:14206077-14219688 GCA_025728095.1 Prietella phreatophila | reverse complement strand
GCACTTGCATCCGTCCTGCTTCGTTTACGTCACGAATCGTGACAGTTACAACGTGGACACCTGCGGCTTATAGAGAACTGTGGCCTATATATGTACCTTTTTAAAATTAGTGGGTGCGGCTTATATTCAGGTGCGCTCAATAGTCCGAGAATCACGGTATATTTATTTTAAAAAAAAAAGGGGGGAACAAATCTACTGCAGATAATCCTTTGATTATTAATGTTTGTCATTAGCATTAATTAGTGCAAGTTTCAAACCAATTAATCTAATAGATAACTGCCTCATATTTGTTGCGCTCCTTCATGGGTGTGTTCTACAGTGTTAATGTAGACCAACCAGTCAGACCTACTCAGTCTTAATGTATTTACTTTCGCCAGCCAAACCACACATTTGGTATCTTAGCAGACCAAGACGCACATTTCCTCTCTCTCAGTACACACACGAAACTGGAGAGGAAGTTCCATTACTATATTACACTGGAGACGCCAGTGAGACACACCAGCACACTGCTATCACCACTGCTCCAATTTCACTACAGATCACACCACACAGTAATTTACACCCCCCCCCCCCCAAATGCTCACTCACTCACTCACCAACACACACACGCACGCACTCATACTCAGCCCAAATGTGCTGCATAATTAAATGAGCATGTGGAGATAGGATGGGTTCCAGGCCCTGACATTGATTCTACATAAAGACAAATTGAATGAAGGCCTGAAATAAGAAATGAGACGGTGGGAGCCACAAAACGCAAATCAAATGCTCTGAACACACCATCAACTAATTTGTACAGTGGCACATGTGGAGCAAACTAAAGCATGAAAAGTAAAAAGAGTGATTACCCATAATATAATGAAGGGGGGGAGGGGGTGTCAATGCTGGTAAAAGGGAATATTAAATGAGAAGAGAAACTCAAACCCTGATTTCTGCCTGCATGAGGGAAAAAACTAAATGCAGAACAAGCAGAGGCAACATTTGCTACCAAGTTGTGCACATGCATATACAAATTTTAATCTCCACTGGATCTCAGCAGATGGTCACTGGTATGACCAGAACACAGCTCCAGCACAACTGGGAATGTAAACACTGTGCACACATGAAGGACATTTATATATTTATAGGTCTGTATATATTGATTGTAAGGATCAATGCAGTGTTGCTTCTGAATAAGAGGAGGTGCTGACCTCGCTATAATTATGAACGCTGAGACACTTGGAAAGGCCATTGTCACCATTCAAGGAATGGCAACTGCATTCCAGAGCAAGAGGCACAAATGAGTCTGCTTTTCTGTGTGTCTGTTTACTCTGTCCTTCTATTATTAATTGAGTCATGTGACCATCAGTTCATTCATTCCTAGTTTTTATGACTAATGCCAAGTGGGCCAGAATCTTCTCCTCATTAATGGCTGCTCTCAAAAGCTTTTCCTGCCTCTTCAATTGGACATCTGCACTGCCATTACTGATTTACACTGCCACTTCCCATTCCTCAATCTTAACCACTGTGCAAGTGTGCACCTCAGCTCACAGACCTCAAAGGAGACAAAGAGGTACAAGCAATCCTTCTTCTCTGAACCAGAGTAAGAAGAGAAAGAATCTCTGCCTATAATTAGTCAGCTACAAAAATAAATTAATTAATTGATTAATAAACGTTTGTCTTGCAATAAACGTCATTTTATTCAGTCCGTACAGAGTTTCACAGGTTTTCTTTTGTGATCGCTGTGGCCAAAAATGCCTGCTTTTCTTGCGGCTTTAAAAAAAATAAAAATAAATAAATAAATAAAAATGTAAGTTTTATGTGAGGTTTTTCCTCTGGAAAACTACCTGAATTGGCGCAACTGCATGAAATTGTTTTGCACAGTCTCTCGCAGCGATGTTTGTTGGTAAAGGAGAACTTTTAGCTGTTATCAAGTTATTTATTTCAGTACAACAGCTGCAGTTCTTCAGTACAAATCTACAGCATCCAGATGAGATTTCCCACTGAAGCAAGGGTGAGACTTCGGCATAAACTGTTAGGGGAAGTGCGAATCTTAGTTACCCGAGTATGACCATCCATCACACAAACGTTATGAGAATGTGAAAACTAGTAAGAAACCAGCCTGTGAGTAAGAACTACTAGCTAACTGTAGCAGCTCAGAGCCATGATTATAGCAGAATACAGCTTTGAAAATGACACCACCATACCTTAAGCACTACAACCTAACTGGAAAAAGAGGGCAAACATGGGAAAATGTTTGGTTTTGCCTTGAGAAACCAATGTCAGTTATCCAGCCAACATACAGCTGATGCCATTGGTGAAGAAAGCTGGTGACAACCAGTCCATCCTGCTTTGATACATCACATTGCTTTAGTTGACTGAAATGCCACTAATATTATTTTCAGTTGGGCTTTGTCATCAGTTTTTGGCAAGTCCTTTGACAAGTGGCCACACCTGTCTCTTTGCACTCGATATACACACCCACAGAGAAAATGTAAATGCCTAGATATAATTTGTGTCCACTTGAATTCAAGCGCATATGCAGTGTCAGAGACTCCTGAGAGCCCTCTGATATGGTACATACTGGTCAGTTTCTTATGAAAGATACTATTCAGTACATTGTCTGGTGCCAACAGATGGAGGGTGTGGGAATACACAATTTAGGGTCACTAAGATCAACTGATCCTCTGCTTATTCCATATTGTCATAGGAAACATCAGAGTGATGTACATTGCTTATTAAAGATAGCATCTGTTGAATGCTTAGGTCAAACTGAGACTTTACACTTGAATCAGTCTGACTGTTTCTTTGATCACTGTCCGAGTCAAATGTGAATGCGGTACCCTAGGTGTGGTAAATGGTCTGCACTTATATAGCACGTTTATCCAAAGCGCTTTACACTGGTTCTCATTCACCCATTCACACACCAATGGTAGCAGAGCTGCCATGCAAAGGCACCAACTTGCCATCGGGAGCAACTTAGAGTTCAGTGTCTTGTGCAAGGATGTGGGCAAGACACACAACTTCGGCATGTGGTGTCATGTGGGCCGGGAATCGAACCGCCAACCTTACGATTAGTGAACAACCCGATCTATCACCTGAGACACAGCCACCCCAGGTGTGGATACAGATATATTCATTGGATCAGACATGCTGAAATTCTCTACAGACTCCTGAAACTTCTCGCTTCCTTTGTAACACCTCTAAGGATGGCCCACTGAATACCTAGAAAATTACAATGAATGTGTCCCTCAGATAGACTAGTTGACTACAGCATACTTGGATGAAGTAGACTGATGCCCTCATCAGCAATAAAGAATTCTGCTGAAGATGCTTCCAATTCTCCTGCTCTGCAAGCGGCAAGTCCTTTTATCGACATTTTGGTCTATGTTCACAGCGGTTCATGTTTCCTACCTTACCCACAAAACTTTAGTCAATTCAGCTCTCTCACCTCCTCAGCTAGACACGCTATAAGGTTAAACTTTCATGCTAATATTGCAATCATGCTCTTCAGCTCATCTAACTAGCCCAGCTGAGTCAGTGTCGTACATCAGTATTGCAAAATTTCAGATTTTTGATCGCAGATATTAACGTAAAAATCAAGAAAACTCTGCAATATTCTGTTAAAAAACAGCAGATTTGGGCCAAGACACGTCATGTGACGTCATCACAAAATACAGTCAAGCAAAGCACTCTTCGATTCAAGAGCGTCGAACATGAGTAAAGCTAAAAGGGCTCATTTAGGGCTTATTGTTGATCATTTTTCTCCTGTGAAACGCGATTGTAACCGTCAGCAATGCCACTTAGGCTTTACTTTCAACAGACAGCCATTAACTTCTCACAGGAAAACAAATACAGCACTGACCAACAAATTATCACCAGAATCACTTGACGCAACAACCACCTAGTGAATGGGACGGCTGTGGCTCGGGTGGTTGAGCGAGTTGTCCACTAATCCATTAACTGTAGGGTTGGCGGTCCGATTCCTGGCCTGCATGACTCCACATGCCGAAGTGACCTTGAGCAAGACACTGAACCCCAAGTTGCTCCCAATGGCAAGTTAGCGCCTTGCATAGCAGCTCTACTACCAGTGGTGTTTGAATGAGACACAGTGTAAAGCGCTTTGGATAAAAGCACTATATACGTGCGCCATTTACCACTTTTACCATTTAGTGAATGTGTTTCAGGGTGGAGTGATTACAGAGCTGGACAGGGACAGCTGAACATGTCCTAAAGCAGAGATTGTTAGAGCAGGGTTAAGCTTCAAGCTGGGTAGGCCTGGTATAAGCTTGGCACATGTGGCCCAGGATTTCTAGCCTTGCCAATGTTCTCTGGTACTAAAAAAAAGAAAGGAAAAATACAAAACCCAGGAACTAACATTAAAGGAAGCTCGAAAGAATCAGTTGTATGCCTTTCCAACAGAACCTCACATTCATCTCTACAGGGACCACCACAAGAGCTAACAGCCATAAAAGCTTAGCGATCTTTCCTCCACAGAACAACAGATAATAAAGCTTGGCTACGCGTTCCGCCTTCATTGGAGCTGATGAGGATGTTCACAGAACCACAAACACTGTGATAATACCGAAATTACAGCCGCTTCGTGTTCCATGACTTGTCAAGATAATGCCTTCATTAAGGTGCCCGAGAGCGAGAGAAGGTAGCTGAGCAGAGACAGCACACACAGTAACAATCTATAAATCCAGACACCTGTATAATTCCATGCAGGTATCTAGGAGAAAAGTTCATACGTGTTGTGTTTTATGGGAACACAAAGTCAAAGAGATGGAGAGTGTTTCAAAGGGATCCTTCAATCTCTTGTTTCAAGTTTCAAAGATCCTTCAAAGGGATTCCAATTTCCAGAAAGTGTGCTCACTTATTTAACACATTAAATATTCATTCAACCACCACTCCATTTATCCATCAGTGTGTGTGTGTGCGTGTGTACAGGGCCAATGCGTAGCTCGATTGTGCTGAGGCTTGGAGATTTCTCGCTCAATTACTAGCCCACAAATGTGAAGCACTCGCGCTTTTGTTGCAATCAACTAATCCGCCGTAGCCAGTAGCAGGAAAAGTTGGAACGCACAGGCATGCTGTGCGTTCGAGTTTAGTCCTGCTTGTGTCTCAAGCCATACAACATGAAAACTATAGGCTTTTATTACATATCATAAAGATTCAGTCTTGTCAACGCTCATCTGGTTCCATTACACTCACTCAGCCTGGCCCGGCATTGGCCCAGTGCTCACCATGGTCATGCATTTCAGTATTACTGCCATCAACAGACTCTTCAGGCCACTAGAGCATGCTCAACAGATGGACTTGATATGATTTCAGGCTGGATCTGGAGATCCATAGGGCCTACAAATACAGTTCTGTGAAAAAGCATTTGCCCCCATCCTGTTTTCTTCTGTTTTTTGTATATCTCTCATACTAAATAGTTTTAGATCTTTAAACAAAAAAAAAACAAAAAAAAAAACACAAAACAAAGACAACCTGAGTAAATACACAATAATTGATTATTATTGAAGCAGAAAAAAAAAAAGTTATCCAACACCTATAACCAATGTGAAAAACTAAGTGTCCCCTTAAACCTAAAATCTGGTTGTAGCACTTTTAGCAGCAATAACTGCAACCAAACGATAACTGGAGATCAGTCTTTCACTTACTTCTAGGACTAGGATTTACTCCTATACTTTCGATCGTGGTCTTGCTGCATAATCCAGTTGTGCTGGAGTTTCAACATTCTCCGTTAGGATTTTCTGGTAGAGAGCAGAATTCAGAATTTGCAGTTTCTTTCAATTACTGCAAGTTGCTCAGGCCCTGAAGCAGCAAAGCATCCCCACACCATCACACGTCCACCACCATGCTTGACTGTAGGTATGAATACATCTGGTGTAAACCAAACACTGTAATGGGACCCCTGTCTTCCAAACAGTTCCACTTTCAACTCATCAGTACACAGAACATTCTCCCAAAAGGTTTGAGCATCATCAAGGTGTGTTTTGGCAAAATTCAGACGAGCCTTAATGTTCTTCTGGGTTAGCAGTGGTTTTCACCTAGTCACTTTTCCATGGACGCCATTTTTGCCCAGTGTCTTTCTGATCGCATCATGAACAGTGACCTTTATTGATGCAAGTGAGGCCTGTAGGTCCTTTGATGTTGTCCTTAGCTCTTTTGTGACTTGATTTGGTTTTCATGTCTGAAACAATTTAGTAGGAGATATACAAAAATAAATAAATAAATAAAAACAGAATAAATCTGTTTTTTCACAGCACTGTACATCAGTAAACTAGGACATGATTACAGCAACTCATTTAGTCCTACGTAGAGTAACTGCCGGTCGTCTTTAAAGGTCATACAAATCAAATGTTTTATGTTACACTGCCTGTGCATATTACGTGTGCAAAGCATAGTCATAGTTACGCTCGGACCTAGCATTAATGAAGCATTAATGAAGAAAAACACCACATGAGCTTACACACAGTGTCATATTGGCCAGTGCTATAATATTGATATCATGATAAATAAAGTTATAGTACACTTTCCTTAAATATACACAGTGGGGTCCAACTTGCAAAAATGCCATTTTATATTCTTTTCTAATTGAATACAAAAAAATACATACATTACAAATCACTGTTAGATTTCACCGTAACAGAAATCTACCGTTCATGCCTTTGAGATCTCCGTCATGCCTTTCAGCCTGTTTTACCATTCACGTCTAGTAACATTTAGTTACTTTCTGTTCTATGTTGCTATGATCTAGAAAGTGTGTTTTGCTGCAGAGTCAGGCGCGTGCCTGGAGAGTCCAAAGTGAACACAAACACACTGACAGATATGAGCGTGTTCAAAAGAGACTTCCAGTTTATTCATTCAAAGCAGAAAAATGTATACACATTGTACACATTGATAACAGCACTGCGTGGATGGTTTCTACTGGTCCAAGTGTCAGACAGATTTAGTCAAAACACACAGCACATAGTTATGATACAAAATAAGTCCCGTGTCATGTTGACACAGAAGTACATAATATAATCAAGGATAGCAGTTGATCAGCTTATTCAAAGCGGTAACTAAATGATTACATTCATCATATATTTGAGAGCAGTTCATAATATAAGAAGGTACATAATATAAAATATAAGATGATAAGAGAGAATTTCCTTTCAATCACTGACAACTTGAGCGAAAATAATTTCTTAGAGTTTCTAAGTAGCATAGTTTGTTCCCTTTTTTATTTTAATGACAGTGTGCACCTTCTGTTTATTTCCCATTTTAAATAAACCTTTCCCAGAATTTCAACGTGGTCTCAGACTATTGAAACCCACTATATATTTGTTTAAATATTTTCTAAAAATGTATTCAAGTTAATCTTTCATTTATTCTAATATAAAAATGTATTGTTTTTTGCAGACAGGTATTTTTATGCAACACTACTGTACTGCTGCCAGTTTATGGCGACTATCGCAGAAATGCCAACAAGAATCGTCATACAATTTCTGTCATAATCACACAAACCTACTTGCAGATATTAGCCTTTAATCGCAGCATTTAGCAGCTCTGATCATTTTTTAACCTGCATGGCCAAAACAAAATGAATGCTGATGGTAATCCTTTTATCCTCTTAAATCATACCATCTTGGTATCTTTTCCATCATCCATGTCAATCACTATTATACTCACGAAAAATCTTGCTTACGTTTCTGTACCACAAGCTTGCTTAAGCAACAAAAGGGTTGAATTATTTCATTTTTGCTTTTTCTGACTGCAAACATATTGTTAGTTTGTTCACAAATACATGCATGTTTATATTTCATAATAAGATCTTAATATTGAGGGTGTTTCATGGTGGTTTTATCCTGAGCTACAGTCTGTGTGGAGTTTCACAAGTTCTTCCAGGAACCATGGGGATTTCCTAAGGGTCCTCAGGTTTCCTCCAAAAATTAAAAATGTGCCAGTAGGTGTGAATGACTGTGTGAATGTGTGTGCGCATATTGCCTTGCAATGGATTGGTGTCTCATCCAGCGTGTAATCCCACCTCATGCTCAAACCTCAGATCCATCAAGACCTTTCCTAGGTGACTCCTTTATTCCTCCATCTTCTGTAATGTTGTCAATAATAATCATAATAATAATCATAATAATAAACTATAATAAATAAACGAAGGCATATGTATGGTGAAACTACATGAACTATGATTTATTCTTTTTAGACTTAAAAATCTCCATTACAGATGTATTTTCTGCAACCAACCAGTCAAATACAAAAATAATGTAATCATGTATTAAAGGAGGAAGTCAGAGGGTTTGTGTGATGCAAACCCGTTACAGATTCTGCCTATATTAGTGCATGTTTTTCTATGACCATTTTCAGTGCCTACAAGGTCACTGAAGTGGGAGTGCAGCTTCTGGCTTAATGGGAGTGCAAAACGGGAGGGATTTATTAACTTGGGCCTGTTACAGTTCAGCTAAAGTCTGTCTGAATTACTAACTTTCTCCATCTCTCATTCAGTATTCTGGGAGGGATTTACCTCAGGGGCCAAGGGTGAGGTCACACAGCCTTATGCTGAATAAAAATAAAAATATAAAAAACACCTAAATCCCTAGAGGGCACAGCACCAGCTCTCACATGACTCACCAGACCACATGCAGGCATGAGGAGAAAGTGTGTTTGTACGTGTGTGTGTGTGTCATAGAGATGTGCTGATGTATAAAGGAAAGAGATGCTGCTGATAGTTTTCCCTGTAACAAAAAGGAGGAAAAAAAGAAAAACATCCAGACAGAATCTTAGTAAATGTCAATGTATCCACTCAAACACGCACACAATCCTCTCTGCTCCTCTTTATCTGTGATGGGTCATCAATCCTGGGCAGGCTTTGCAGTTGTCCGTGGTCTGACTTTCAAATGTCTTCCTCCTTATTCTTTTGTGTCCCACTTGCCGTCCTCCTATAGGCTTTCTTGCCGCACTCTGATCTCCTAGCTGGTTCTTAAACTGCTCAAATCGCCATTTCCAGTCATACAAAATGTCATGCATATAATAAAAGGGTTGAAGAACTATTTGAACGCTTGAGAAACTTTATCATGCACCAATCATCCTGAAGGCTACAGTTCAGAAAGGAAATGAAATCAAATTCTCACGCACACACAAAAATAATAATATTTCGCCATCAGCTTCAAAATTACTGAGACTTGGTAACTAATTAACTTATTACACACTTATTTAATTTGTACAGATTAAAATGAATCAGAACAACTCCCCCAAAATAGAACTCATTTGTCCCCATACAGCACTAGATTAGTCCTGGTGGCTGATCTAAGGTTAGCTGAGAAAAGGAGTGCAGGATAGGAGTTCTTTCTGTTCAGCTCTTGGTGGAGCTCAAGGATGCTGCAGTCCTTTGTGGCCACTTTATGTAAGCGTAGCCTTGGCACCAAACAAATGGAGAATGATTACAAAGGCTTTCCCCAACCGACCGTGCAAATGTTCTGTTTGCATTAGCTGTCCAATGTTCGTAATTGAGGTGAGATGAGTTAGTAAAACTGCTTGTTTCACACTATGTCCCCGAATGGTGCAGGGTCACATTTGATGTAGGGCTGCAACTAACGATTGTTTTCATAATCGATTAAATGGGCCAATTATTTTTCCGATTAATTGGATGGCGGGGGGAATAAAATGCCTCCTTGCCTTAGAGGACTTGGCAGGTTGCACACTTTTTTCCACTGTCACTTGACGATTACGCTTCCGTCTGATGGTGACTGAGGTCATGCTGGGCATAAAAGGCAACACAAACAGTAAACTGAAGAAAGTCATTGTCAGTGACTCTGGGTATTCTGCTATAGCTAGCAGCATTACATTACACAAATCTGACGTCATGTGCCATCGACTAGGAAACAACATGTACTTTCGGGTAGTAAAAAAAAAAAAACGCTAGTTTCAGCTGAGATGATACGATCCATTCGTCAGACTCCAATAAGAGTTAACTATAACAACCTCTAATCATGTACAAGCTAGTCTCATCCTAAAGGAGCTTGGTAATGTGGCAATAAGGGCTAGAACTTCAATCCAATGAAGTCTAGATACATGGTGATCAGTAATGGGAAAGTGGCTAGCAAATTCTAACTTCAAGTCCAGGGGCAGGTGATACCATCAATTGAGGAAGTCCCAGTAAAATGCCTAGGGAAGTAGTAGTTTGCCTCTCTTAATGACAGAAGCAGCATATCCAGAACAGAGAGACAGGTAGAAGAATGGTTGAGAAAGATAGAGTATTCAGGCTTACCAGGCAATTTCAATGCGTTTTTTTTTTTTTTCAATTTCAAGAGATATGGTTCAAGCTGAGGTTCATCACCTGGAGGAAGAAGGGTGAAGGGCTAGGGCTGTGGAACTGAGAGTACAAGGAGCCTGGACAAAGTGGGACTTGCCAAAGTGAAAAAACACATGACCTGAACTTTGGAGACTGGACCACTTCGTATTTCTTTTCTGCTCAGATCAGTGCATGATACCCTTCAATCACCAACAAATTTGTACAGGTGGGGAATGAAGGAGGATGAAGTGTGCAAGTTGTTGGAGGGAGAGAAACATTTGCACACATACTGGCAGGATGTAATACTGCGCTTAGCTAGGGAATATACAGATGGCATCATGAAAATGTCCTCCGAGCACTGGTTGACATCTTGGACCAGAAGAGACAGAAAAAGCACCAGTCCCATAAGAGTCCAGTGCCATCTATCCAGTTCATCAGGGAGGGTGAGAAGCTACACTCCTCAAAAAAGACCAAGAGCAGCCTCCTGCAGGAATCACAATCATGGGAGATGAGAGTGGACCTGGGAAGTAAACTATGTAAATGGTAAATGGTCTGGACTTATACAGTGCTTTGTTCTACACTGTGTCTCATTCACCCATTCACACACACACGAATGGTAGCAGAGGCTTCTATGCAAGGTGCTAGCTTGTCTTCAGGAGCAACTTGGCTTTGAATAGACGGGAGGAGTTGAACTGGAAGCCAAGTGAAGATGGACAGTGACAGACCATCACTGCCGACCCGCCAATTGGAGGACATTGTAGCTAAGGGTCGATGCCACCTGATAACATCTTCTCCTGGCCGAAAGCTACAGTCAGAAGTAAGTGAATGCTGGAGGCTACATTTCATATGTATCAATGGCTAAATTTCATACACTAGATGGTAGAGCGCATAGTGCATATTGTAAGTGTACAGTACGTCATTTGGCGCACATCAGTCTGTACTCTGTGATGCGTGCTTTTGGAACAGAAGCAGCGCAATGAGTAAATGTACCCTCTGCCATGCACAGACCAATTAATCGATAACGATTTTCATCTATAATCTATTTTATTGATTAGTTGAGGTAGCTCAAATCATACGGATAAGGATCTCTGTTCTGCAAAGGCACTGCAGAGAATAGAGTACAACTGACACCAACATTTAGTCTATAAAACAGCCTGACAAAGGTTACAGATGACAAATAAATGCTGCAGTAACAATTAGGACAAGAGTGATCTTCCTGAGCTGGTCGACTGTCGAATTTAAGAAATTCGAAATTTGTGAAATACATAAATGACCTGGCAGGCACTCTGGTAACGTTTCAAGAAAAAAAAATTAAAGCGAAAACATGCTAGCACATATTCACAAACAAGTACATGAACAGGTTCAATATACACATGGGGAATGAAGGAGGATGAAGTGTGCAAGTGGTGTGGAGGGAGAGGCAGTGTAGCTGCCAAATATGCACAGTGTAGCTGCATAAATTCAAACTATAGTATTGAAGCCTGTAAAGGGAATTCTGGGTAATGAAATCCTGAACATAAGAGTACCCCAGTGAAGAAAAACTGGCAGCCAAGTCAAAGTGGACACAGAAGCAAACAATGCATCTCATAAGCAGATCCATCAGGCCACACACACACACGGTTCCTGAGAAGAGAATTTGCAACAGTGCAACAGTTTCAGTCCAAAAGTGATGGCTCATCAGAAAAAGGCTCTCAGTGAGCACATTAGGGCAGTGGGCAAATGTGGAGCATGTCATTAAAAAGCTTTCAGGCAGCCTTTTCCCCCCCTGAAGCACTGCTCTGTGGCCTACGCCATCTTTCACACCCTGTTAAGCCTTCCTCAGACGTTTATGGCAATCCTGATCTTTCCCTAATGCTTCTGTTATTAAAGTGTCCCTCTATGTCCATGGACAGGACACAACATTTACTCCACACACATACTAATCAAGACATCGCGCTTTGTCTCAGTCCATCTTTCACTTCACCTCTCTTTATTTATATAAAATTGTCCACAAGGTTGTGTCTCAAACTGAATGTAAATAGCATTCAAAGCCACTAATTTTTGAGCCCCTCACCAGGCAACGTCTGATTTAGCAGCTTTAGCGTTGTTAGGCTCAACACATAATTTAATTACATTAGTTCAGTTCAAGTATGTCTAATGTGATTTGTAGAGAAACGTGTAATAATTAGATCTAAGAAGCTTAAGAATTCAGGGTGCACCACAATCAGAAACTGCAACTTATATTTTTATATATAAAAAGACAATTTTCATAGCCTTCTTTGCTCATATTTACCAAGGGTGCCAATATTAGTGGAGGGCACTCTGTGTGTGTGTGTGCGCGCATTTATATGTGGAGATAAATAATTATATATCTCACACACACAGTATCTCACAAAAGTGAGTACACCCCTCACATTTTTTTTTACATATTTGATTATATCTTTTCATGTGACAACACTGAAGAAATGACCCTTTGCTACAATGTAAAGTAGTGAGTGTACAGCTTGCGTAACAGTGTAAATTTACTGTCCCCTCAAAATAACTCAACACACAGCCATTAATGTCTAAACCACTGGCAACAAAAGTGAGTATTTCCAAAGTGAAAAAGACCAAATTTTGCCCATTTTCCCTCCCCGGTGTCATGTGATTTGTTAGTGTTACAAGGTCTCAGGTGTGAATGGGGAGGTGTGTTAAATTTGGTGTCATCGGTCTCACACTCCCTCATACTCGTCACTGGAAGTTCAACATGGCACGTCATGGCAAAGAAAACTCTGAGGATCTGAAAAAAAAAGAATTGTTGCTTTACATAAAGATGGCCTAGGCTATAAGATGATTGCCAAGACATGGACACTGAGCTGCAGCACGGTGGCCAAGACCATACAGCGATTTAACAGGACAGGTTCCACTCAGAATAGGCCTCGACATGGTCGACCAAAGAAGTTGATTGCACATGCTTAGCATCATATCCAGAGGTTGTCTTGGGAAATAGATGCATGTGTGCTGCCAGCATTGCTGCAGAGGTTGAAGGGGTAGGGGGACGGCCTGTCAGTGCTCAGACCATATGCCGCACACTGCATCAAATTGGTCTGCATGGCTGTCGTCCCAGAATGAAGCTTCTTCTAAAGATGATGTACAAGAAAGTCCGCTAACAGTTTGCTGAAGACAAGCAGACTAAGGACATAGATTTCTGGAACCATGTCCTGTAGCCTGATGAGACAAAGATAAATTTATTTGGTTCAGATGGTGTCAAGCGTGTGTGGCGGCAACCAGGTGAGGAGCACAAAGAAAAGTGTGTCTTGCCTACAGTCAAGCATGGTGGTGGGAGTGTCATGGTCTGGGGCTGCATGAGTGCTGCC
>JAOUWY010000078.1:14192065-14205977 GCA_025728095.1 Prietella phreatophila | reverse complement strand
CACTACTTTACATTGTAGCAAAGTGTCATTTCCTCAGTGTTGTCACATGAAAAGATATAATCAAATATTTACAAAAATGTGAGGGGTGTACAGTACTGTATACATTTTTACATTTTCAGTCAGACAGCATGAAAATGTGTGAACTATAAATGGAAAATCAATACATCTGAGCAGAGCACTATTGCTACACAGCAATAGCATTGTCCCCATTGCAGGGGTGTCTATGGCTACACTCACACTGCAGGCAAAACGGAACCAAATCCGATCGTTTAACTCATACAGGACACAGATATGCAGCTTTCATGGCAGCGTGAACGACAAGTCACACTAAATCAGACACGTTCAAGTACGATTTGGGTCACTTTTATATGGTGGATCTAAAATCCTATTCAGATCTGGTATGTGACCGATTAGTTCAGATCAGTGAATTTTAACATGACTTTTCACTCAGATTTGCAGACACTGAACAACATAAAATACATTACATGGCCAAAGGTTTGTGGACGTCTGCCCATCACAGCCATCTATCGTTCCCCAAACCTTTGCCACAGAGTTGGGGGCATGGAATTGTATAGGATGTCTTTCTATGCTCTAAGGTTACAATTTCCCAAAGACGCCCAAACCTTTTCGAGCATGAACACAAAGTGAGCTCCATGAAGAGATGGGATGCATCTCAATCAGCTCCCTAGTTCAGGGAACTGAACAGAGAGTTCGCAATTTCAAGGGCCGTCTCAGTCAGAAAATCCTTCCAGTGCACTGGAACAGTCGCACCCTAAAGAAAAAATCCCCAATCCCAGCAAAAACCAGGGAGCTGGGATCCTCACTATGTTCCCTTACTGGAAATGATATCATATTTCCTGAAGAAAAAAAAATGGTGGACAAACTCTCAGCCAAAATTGTCTACAAGTAGATCATCATCATTGTTGTAGATCTCAAATGATACTTAAATAAGAGATTTTTAACTTTATTTCTTGATGTTCTATATACAGTTTGAGTCTAACTTAAGTGTTTAATGATTTTTTTAAAAACCCACTGGCTAGCCTACAATCCTGCTTCAAGTACCATGACAAAAACTTGTATGATTAAGCTAACAAATGTAAAGGACACATAACGTCAAAAGATATCTGTCCTGCCTATTGTTGATAAATGCCAGTGGTGACGTAGTGCCCGAACTCATGCACACTATATACTGATTCATGATCTAGGTAGCTAGGGAGCTGATCGAGTTCTTCGACTCCAACCTTGGCAAAAAAAAAAAAAAAGTCACTACACAGATCCCTACTATGCAAACAGCCTGTGGTATTTAATGTCACTACGCAATTCTACCTAAACAAACAAGCTAATGGTAATCGTTTCTCATTTCACAAGAGTAATCCTGCCCGCTATTAAGCACAAAAAGTGCCATCTTTAGCTTATACAGATCAGTTTAAGAGCATGAACTGTTCAGATTGGTCCGATATATCACACACACACACACACACACACACACAGAAAATCAACACAAAATTCAGATTTTAAATCCTCTCACTGGGCAGTAAACTGGACTTGGTCTTGAAGTCTGACCATAGCCTAATTCTGCTCTTAAATATCTACTTGTCTGCAGCTTTTACTTCTCTTGCTCCTGCTGCTCTTGAACACTTACTTATCCGGATCCGGTGTTAAAGCTAAACTTCACCGGGCGGTCGAACTGTAACAGAAGGTTAGGCGTATCTGTCTTACTACATTCCTTGCTTATGCATAATTATTAAGAGTGCATGATCGCACTTTTTTCCATTTTCAAGACAACTGTCTTCAATAAATCTTCAATACCTGCCTTCGCCCTGTGTGAGCAAAGTCTGCATGTTCTCCCAGTGCTTCGGGGGTTTCCTCCAGGTACTCCGATTTCCTCAACCAGTCCAAAAACATTCGCTGTAGGCTGATTGACAACTCTAAATTGTCCGTAGTGCGTGAATGGGTGTGCGTTGCACGTGTGTGTACGTGCGAGATCCAGAAAATGAAAGTCTATGCAACACTAACTGCTCAATAAACTAACTGGTTTTACTAGCTCATCATCAGTTTAAAATACACAATTAGACAGAACGCCACTGTGCTTAAATTCACGATATGCCTATATAAACTCCCTTTTAATGGTGCTGATGTGTAACGTGCAAAATATTGTACGTTTCTTAGGAATTCAAGTGTAAAAACTGGTTTTAGAGTCCTTTGAGCCATGAACCCAGGGTGCTGAAAGCTTGTGGGGTTAGTACTTGGGTTCACTCAAATTCTTGTTTAACAGGTTTTCTTGTTACAAAACTGACGTCAGAGAGTGGAAAAAGTGGCATAATGGCGCAGCTTCAGCCGGAAAACCACCGTTCGCCGTTTGTTCCTTGTAAATTCTCAGCTTGTTAAAAAAACATTACCTGGCTTTTACAGAATATTTCTAATTTAGTACGTCACGCAGATCTGGCTTGGTGTTTCGTAGCTTGATCATAAATGCACACATAAACGAAGTATGTAGTATGCAGACTTAATGATCTGGATATTGCGGAAAAAAATTCAGGAAGCGGCTGTTTAAGTAGGCAGTATTTTTGGCACACTTTCAAATGCTGGTCTCATATGGCCACTCTGACCAATATGTTATCTAACTGACTTGCTGAGACAGACACAGAGACAGTTTTCTCTAGTGTACAAATTTATGCGTTTGTGCTCACAGATTGCCATAAGGTCATTCCTATGGTTTAATTAAGATAGATAACCTATTAAAAAAAGTGCCATTATATAAAACTCTTGTTGGCATTAGTCATCTCATTCTCAGAAACGGTCAAAGAAATAATAACATTATAAATCACAGCGTCCGTTAAAAAGGCTTCTCGAATTATAAATGCTTCGTCATTTGTAAGTCGCTTTGGAGAAAAGCGTCTCCTAAATGAATAAATGTAAAATGTAATGATTTCCAAGTAATCATGTAGTCATTTTTAAAAAAGAAATAAAATAGCAAGCCATAATGGCACTTTTTCCTCAGCCAATTAGAGAAAGTGAAAAAGCATGCCATGTACATGTTGAGATCATGTGCATAGGGGTTGCGCATGTGTAAAACTGACATCTGTGGATCAGTGTAGAGACCATTAAACCTTGCACAGAGGGACATGCGACATTTCCACAGTGGAACGAACCTACTGCAGACCCCGGAGAGGAAAGTGGGCCTAAGAATAGCGAGGGGAGAAGATGTGCATCTCCTTAGACATGGGTATGGACATATTTGGAGAGATAGGGCTTGCTGGTAGTCACTGAACACGCACCCCCCGCGCACGCCCCCACCCACACACGGGTGGTGTTTGTTCCCCAGCAGCAGTGATGAATTCCACTTGTCTTAAGTGGGAAACCAGCATGTGATGTGTTTAATCCAGCTAATCTAGTCTGACAATAATAAGACGGAGTTGCTGTGTAGCATCTGCAAAAGACGACGTTCCACAGAAAAGCTACAGAAGAGCTGCTAGAACGGTTATATTTTCACTGCTCGTGACTGCACTTGAAAACGATTTTGAAAATCATTCTCTATGCTTAATTAGCTATTACAGCAGTCGCAATGCACGGACACCTCCTCAGAGAACAGACGAATTTAGAACTAATGGGTTTTAAGGGGAAATTAAATCAAGGATTACAGTATAACAACAAGAGAACAACACTTCATTATAAGCTCCGCAGTGAGACTGTAGTGAAATGCAATTTCATATCATAGCGTTAAACATCAATATACAACTAGTCATAAGCATCTGTACAGTGATACTCATGGAGTGGGAAGTAAGAGTTAACAGCTGGGTCATGAGATATGCACAGGATCCTTTACGTAGCTACCTGTAAAATGACTGGTAATACGGAGTGCTGGAATGGGCCAGCTTGAGAGTGAAAAGGTTTCACCTACCCTCACTGTGATTATTGGCCTAAATAATAGCAAGGTTACTCAGGTTAAGTCAGCGTCATAGCGATTCTTTTGACTTCTGTTTATCCGTACGTTTACATGGACAACAATAATCCGACAAAGATAATATCCTGATTAAGAAACTAGCATGTAAACAGCAATTATTGATGACCTTACTCCAACTAAAGTCATACTCAAAGAAACACAAATTGAATTAAGGCATGTGGAGTATTCCTGTTTTAGTCACATTATAGACATGTACACACCTTAAATCACACTATTAACGTCGTGTGAGAGTATGGCTATGTCGGAAACTGCGTACTTACCTGCTATATAGTAGGAAGTGAAATACACAAATGGTAAATGGCGCACTTATATAGCGCTTTTATCCAAAGCGCTTTACATTGTGTCTCATTCACCCATTCAAACACACACTCACACACCAATGGTAGCAGAGTTGCCATGCAAGGCGCTAGCATTCCATCGGGAGCAACTTGGGGTTCAGTGTCTTGCCCAAGGACACTTCGGCATGTGGAGTCACCCGGGCCGGGAATCAAACCGCCAACCCTACGATTAGTGGACAACCCGCTCTATTTGGCAACTATATAATAGGCAAGTAGGTGGTTTCAGACACAACCCGTGGCTTCAAGCAGTCATCTATTTGCACGTATAGCATGACAAAAGTAACTGCACTTGAATCTTTCATCAAATTAAAAAATGAAACACCCAAATCCGTATACAGTTCCATAACAAAGACGAACTGTATGTAGATACATGAAATTCTGGAGGGAACATTGGGCGGCATGGCGCGGTGACGTAATGACGTGTGACGATCACTGTTCTAGAACATGTAAAACAGGAACATGAACGGAGTATTCTAAAAGCAACTCATGTAAACACATCCATCCATCCATCCATCTTCTACCACTTACTCCTTTTCAGGGTCACGGGAGAACTTGGAGCCTATCCCAGAAAGCATCGGGCACAAGGCAGGGTACAGCCTGGACAGGGTATGTAAACACATTAACCACAATACTGTCTTGTTCAGAATAAGGTCAATAATTAGATTACTGCTGTCCATGTAAACATAGTCAATGCTGTTATCTTTAATTAACGAATGGGGGATATAAAAACATCTCTGCACCATGAGTTGACCTCTTCTTACGATTTTAAGTTTTAAGTCAAATAATGTCTAAAATACAAGAAGTAATTGACATTTAGAAAAATTAACTCAGTTTAATTATTATTATTTTATTGTAATGACAAGGAAATCCGAAATGATGGTGGGTCATGAAGTTTTCATGCACTATTATACACACATCCTCTTTTTTTGGAATAAAAGATGCTGCAGTTGTGAGATTGGCTCATTTGAATAAATCTGCAGAAAGACGAAGCCTTCAGTCAACGTTAAGGAGCCCATTGTTTTCTGCAAGAGCATGTCAGCTGAAGGTGCTTGGCTTCTTGTCCTGTCTGTGTTTCTCAAGTGGCTGCTGGTTGGTGCGACTAACACAGCAATAATAATAATAATACACTTTTCTCTTCTTTAGCCATTTAACAATGTATAGCTAAATAGTGCAAGTTCAAACTTAAACGTGGAATATGTGTGTGTGTGTGTGTGTGTGTGTGAGAGAGAGAGAGTGAGAGAGAGTCAGAAAGAAAGACAATAGCTGCAGTATTAACAAGACAACCCGGCTCACCCCAATGCACTAATGGAGCGTTTCAAGTAGCACCAAAGAAGACAAAATTCTCCTTAACAAAGCCCGTCACTAGCAGCGGGGCTCAACCACACCAACACTGCAGTAGAATATCCTGCCATCCTAGTTTAAAACGCCAACTCGCAACCGTTGAGTGAAACTCAAACTGAGGAGCGGCAGAAACAGAGGCAATGCAGATCACTGGAAACCCCCAGCGTGAACTCTTAATGTGAAGCCCCTTCCTGATAGAGGAGGCTCACTACTGCTGCAAGGAGCAGAACAGATACGAACACTGCCGTGTGCCTCGTTCTCCAGTCATGATCCAAGCACCAGCTTGCATCTCCCCCGCTACACAAATGAAGTCATTAAACGTTTTTTACAAAGGATCAATATAGAAGTTGAATTATCAATCAACCTGAGCAAGAGTTATTGAGCACTCAACATCATTAGGCGTTGCTGCAAATACGAGGCTGGACGTGCTCATCAGGGAAAAGAGTAAATTATACTCTCCGTGCTTTCTATCCTTGATCTGAGGGAGTGTGTGTGCGTGTTTTCTTGAAAACAGTAGAACCTTTACAATCCTAACAGATTACAAAAGGACTGAGTATTGTGTCTTGTAAACAGCTTTGTAGACTTTTAGGAGGTATCACACATTACCCACTATTCTAGCAGAGGCTGAAATGAATAAACCAAACAAGCTGGCATTGAGGCTGGTATAGAGTGTTGCAGGGACGAGTCCTAAAACCTGGAAATCAGCTCGTATTTTAGCACTTCCGGTTCCACCGCCCCAAAGTCAATGGGCTTTTGGTTTAATGCCTGAAATAAGGTCTGTGGTTAACACAAGCGCAAGATATTTTCATGTTTTATTCTATGACAAACTACATCAGTAATACGCCACTCGTGTTTAAGTTTTTACGTGTCTTGAAAAAGACAGTTGCTAACAAGTGGCTAAATGAGACTACAGAGGTTGTCGGGACATTAAAGATCACGCCGAACAGGAAAACTCATCAACTACAGCCTTGTTGTGTTTATACTCACGCTCTCGCAAACTATTCCAACTAGTAGATGCATCAATTTACATTCTTTTCAAATTGTAGTGTTTTTACAAATTTAATCAAGGCTTAGCGGTGGTGATGTTGAAGTCATGCGACCGTGGTGTAGTTCGTTTACAGCCTACTTTTAGCTTTTTGCTTCTGATGATTATATTTAGGCTTCAAAATTTATAAAATGTGTTCATTTGTGAAGATTATCTTGGTGTCTTGATTTTTGTTGGTCAGAGCTTATTTTCCACAATAATCCAAAAGCCTGTTGGCTTTTTGTCGAGGGAACCAGGGTGATGCTAACTTACAGGTTGGCCTACAAAAATACGTCAATCCTCCAGCACTCTACTGAGGCAAAAACAAATCATCGAGGTTACACCAGATACTTCTTCAAAAGTTACATCATACAGGAACTTGCGATTTTGCCACAACTCGCCACCGAGAAACTCTACTGCAGCCCATCATTTTCCACTAAATTCCAGACAACTAGTAATTTCGACTCAATATCTACTTCCTTTCTTCGACACATCCAGCACTACATCTGTTGCTCAAATGAACAGGAAATCCATCCCTCCCAATCTGAGAACCTGTGCTACTGTCCATCTGGAGTTTCACCTGTTCACCCAGTGAACCAGTTTTTTTCCCCCACCTACCAAAAACAAGCTGCTTGGTGGATTGTGCAACTACAAATTACCTCTGTGTGTGAAAGAGTGTACGAGTGTGTGCATGATGCTTGTCATGAATTGGTGCCTCATCCAGGCATAGTGCTGCATTGCACTCAGTATTCCAGGGATAGGGTTCAGATCCACAGTTACAACAACCAGGATAAATACTTACGGAAGCTGAATGAATGCATGAATGACAGTGAATGACAATGACTGAGCAACTGATGGACTACGAATAAGCGACTTAATGACAAATAAGGAAGGGATTGAGTGACAATGAGTAAATGAGAAATGAAAATAAGTGGCTGAAATGTATGAATGACTGAATAAGCAACTGGAGGTGTGAATGAGTGTGCAAATGATGAATAACTGACAATGTGTGAATGAGTGATTGAATGACCAAGTGTAAATAACAATGAATAAGCGACTGAATGTGTGAATGAGTAGGTGACTGAAAAGGTGAATAAATCAAAGAGTGACTGAATCAGTCAGTGGGTGACTAACTGAATGAACGACAAACTCATTTGTTCATTAATTTCTTCACTTAGTCAAAGTGAATGAGTGGCTGAATGGGTGAATAAACGAGAGCCTACATGAATGAGTGAGCAACTCAATAAGTAAATGAGTGATGAATGACTGAATGACTCAGACACCCACAGACTGCTCGGAATCTCGATCTGGATGGAAGAAATTACAATGTTTGTCCGAGACATCTGCCCCAAAATTCTGCAGGCTAGACCCGACGTGCACCGACAAAGCTCCAACTGTGAATCATGGCTATAATTATGGTAAACGTTGTGTAATATAATCCAGCCTTAAGAGAAACAGAAAGATCTGAACTTTGTACCATCAACTCAGTTGTGTGTTTGTGTTTGTGTGTGCAGGCTGCTCATAGTGTGGAATCAGTAAGTAAAGCTGATGGAAGCCACAGAGACTGAGGACGTTACCCTGGCCTTATTCCTCAGCTCTGTGGGGAAGTGACCTGTGAGCAAGAAGCCCACTAGCAGTGGTTAAGACAGAGCAAACACCGCATTCGGCGACAGCAGCACGAGAGTCATAAGCATGAGAAAGGGATCAGCGATAATCCTGAATGTTTTAACAGTGGAAAAGCTGCATGAGACTCCTCAAGTCCTGTGTGCCCTTACAGCTCAGTCCAGCAGGGTGAATAGAACAATTGTGCATATTTCTAAAGCAGTGCGAGTGTGTGTGCGCGCACGTATCTGCAGTAAACTGTCCATTTCACATCAACCACACCGTTCCACTCCGCCACAAGCAACCACAAAAACAGAATATAAAAAAAAAAGAAGAACATAAAATGAAAGCGCAGAGAACGCTTGAGAGAACCGACGGTCTGGATAAGAACGTGTGGAACTTCGGGAGGAAATAAAGGAAAGGGTGCGATAGAAAGATAAACATATCAGAGAAGAAACAGTGAGACAAGATATCGCGAGTAGGGTGGAAAAATAAAACCAGATGAGAAACAAAGTAAACAACATGGTAAGTGTAAAGGCTGGAGGGAAAAGAAGAAAAACGGAGAGAGGGAGAGAAAGACAAAGAAGCTATGCTTGGGCCAAGAGAGCGCTGTATTAGCTGACATTTCATAAACATCAGAGCCCAGCATGCGTTGAGCGATGGGCCAAAGTGTTTACTAAGTGTTACTGGAAGCCTGGGGTGATTTATACAGCCCTGTAGACAACACACACACACACACAAACACACACACACAGAGTAAAGGCCAACGTCAAATAACAACAGAGAGCTGGTCCAATATTTATACAGAAGAGGGTGAAGTGTTGATAGAGGGTGTGTCATGTGTGTGAGGATTAGGCATGACAAGCACTTATGCTAGAGCCATAAATGTTCAGTCTGAAAGTTCTACCTGCTGCATTTGCACCTAAATTATTGATATGAACTCTAATAAGAAGCTTTCTTCTTTTTTTTAATTAAGAGGTGTGATGAATATTCATCTCCCACGTAGGTGAGCTGGCACACAAACTAAACCTGCACCTCCACCTCATCCGACGGTGTTTAGGCAGAACTCCATCAGTCCCAATGGCATGTTGGGGCTTGTGCACGTGCACGGAGCCCGGTCCTTACGCAAGTCTTAATAGAAGCCGATGACTCACTGGCACTCAGAGATCCTCTAAACAATGTTCATGGCTGCGTCCAAAATCACATACTATACATTGCATCTGATACAGTGCCTACTGCACGGCCGTGTGTGTGTGTGTGTGTGTGTATGACTACAATCCCGTACATACTACAGCTGCCATATTGGCATGTTCATGTGACCTCTGATGTCATCATAGACACAAAAAGCTTAAAGGGACCACCAGATTAAAGCAACCGCACCAACGGCAAAATGCACATCAGGATATTTAACTGAGTTGGTGATTTAATGTGGGCACTGAGGTAAATTCATTACCGTAATCTTGGCCGGCTAAAACATCATGGAGATCCCAAAAAAGGTTTCAAAAGCTGTGTGAACTGTTCTTGTTTAAACCTTCAATAAGTTAACAATTTATTCAGGTGTTCTTAAACAAGTCCTGTTTAACCAAGGTTTAATACGTTAAAAAAAAAAATAGCCTATGCACAGGCTTTCACTTTTTGTCTTCCCCCCGAGCTCGTCCGCACCAGTCCCATTGCATTATGGGGATTTTTGACTCGCGTAGTGTCCATCAGTTGCACACTGCAAAATCTCTCCAGAAGGAGTACGCAATCAAGGGTATTTCTCGCCTACTGAGTATTTGGACATACTATACCCCCTGGAGTACTGCTTTTCGCCTACTGTGTAGTAGGGAAGTACGCCATTTTGGACACAGCCCATGGGTATCCTGACCTGTGCAGATAAGAGGAGAAAAGTATTGTCAACATGTTTTACTGATATGAGATTTTAGTCTTAACATTCCTGCTCACTTTTCCTGTAAACAGAGCGTGCATGGACGTGTTTTGCTGTCAATAACTAGCGTGATTTGCATTGTTTGGTCAGCACGAGCAAGTGCAACATATCCGACATCATGCCATAATTTATCCAAATCGGTTTCATATTTAAAATCAACAGTAAGCAACGCATGAGCCAAAGACAACACATTGAAGTGATGCGATTGTGCATTTGACCCATTTCTGAATCAAATCCATGTTTTCTTGCCACACTGTTTATAATACATTTATAATTCATTACATTTAGAATTGATTTATAGTCTACCTTTGGCAGACATCTGTATGTTCTAATAACTGGCACTGAGTGTCAGTAAAAGTGATTATTTAAGCTAATGATACTGGCACCAGCCATTATAGTAAAGAGAAGCTTCAGTTCAATCAGAGCGCACAGACTACACAGTCATTATCGTCAACATGAACACACCTACCTCTGTGACACTTCATTACATTAATTTGATTGCTGAGAACCCAATGACAGACAGCACTTTGGAGGCGAGTGTCGACTGAAAAGCCATGCTGTGTGCTCATCGCGTGCAACCAGTGTTGACACCAAAACAGAAAACCATTATTCTCCTTTTCAGTTCTTCAATTCTCACTGCATTCTGTGTGGATAATGTGTAATACGTTGTTTTCTCACGTAAAGGTTTAGACAAAAGCCAAACCTTAAGAATTACGATAAGTGTACAGATCAACCGTCGTTTGTCCACTACTACTGTGTGCCTTCGGTCTGTGCATTTGTGACCATCAATTTCCCACCTCCCTACTCAGACCTAGGTGCGTAATTGCACAGCTCTGCCTTTGTCAAGCTTAGGCCTGCCATCCCCTGTCTACGCTCTTTGTGACCCATTTGGCAAATTCCAGCTTATATCTTGATTTTAAGCTAGGTATCATTACAGAAGATAGCCAACACGGAAATGGTAGCTCAGTTGTTTAGGTGTTGGCCTTAACCCGTAGGTCCTCAACCCCAAAGTCGCCCTGGATAAGGGTGTGTGCCAAAAATCCCATAAATGTGAAACGTAAGAGAGGGTCTGCACTGTGAGAAAGACAAAGATAAAGAGAGAACCTGGGGCAGAAGGAAGTGTGGGGAGGAAAGATGTAATCAATACAAGTTTCACAAAAATCGCCCTGTATGGAGTCACCCAGAACAAAATATTACAAGAGGCACAGTGAAAATGATTGAAGTGCCCATTTCAAAAAGAAAAACACCTCAAAAACTGGCATAGAAAGCACTTTCAACCATTAGGACATTTGTAGTCTGGTCTTATTAGCAACCCCTTTTTAACACTAACAGCCAATGCGAGGGAATAAAGCAGACATCTAAATAAAGAGACTGTGTAATATATGCCATGAATAAGAGAATAAATAACTAATCGTGCAAAGTGAAAGTCCGATAACAGTTTTTCACCATTTCCCACTGCATAAAGCTACTCGGAAAGTAGGAGGAGTTCTCCGGCGATTCCAGAGAACCCACACAACACTAGTGTCAACAGTAAACACTAACAAGGAACAGGAGTGGAGGAGCTGGTTTCGGTCCCTCGACTCATTCATACACTGCTGCCAGCCAATTGCTGTGAATTGAGAAGACTTTTTTTTTTCCAAACTGCTGTGGTCTATCCTGTCGAACACTCAGAAGACTGTACATAAGGAATCGTAACTTAGCATTTTGTTCTATGTTTCTATGATACTCAATTGCTAAATTTTATCCCATTACTACTGAAGACTGCTGTATAGTTCAGTAGTCCAAATGTTGACCAGATACTGGTATGCATTATTTCTAGCTCCATTCATATGTATGGTCCTCTTGGTGGTAATATGGCAACCAAATTCAGCACCAGTAATTAGTTACATCATAAATCACTTATAAAATGGAAGTAATAGAAAATGAGCTGTCACAGATTTGTAACTGCTGCCCCATGCTTTAGTGCACTGCCCAGTACAAAGCAGAACAAGATGCCTGGATGGATTTCTAACCAAGCACTACACAATCCAATGATATTGAAAACATTCGTTCATGAATGGGTCTCATGTGTAGAAACATGTCTGCCTTGGCAAATGCTGCAGACAAGGGTTAACTTCATTAAGGGAGTACTCACACTTGGCCCAATTATACCGTGCCCATGCACGTTTGACCCCAAAGTCCTGTTTGTTTGACTAGTGTGATCCCCAAACTGTGCCATGGCCTGCTTGAAAGAGGTGGGCCAGGGCACGGTTCGGTTGGACTCGGGCATGGTAGGCATCAGTGTGATTGCTAAACACAACCAATTTGCAAATTATTCGGGGCTAAAGAACAAATCTTCAGGGCAAAATGTGATTTATTTTATTAATGAAATTTACTTAATATTGTTTTCTTAACAATAAATTTGTAACACAAGTAATGTAATTTTATTGACATCAGTAACTATAATGAAATTATATACAATTACAATGTAAAGCGTTACACTACTGCATTATCAGAAAAGAAGTAGTCATTAGATTACAGTAACGCGTTACAGCCAAGTCTGTACCTGTCAGAATGTGCTACCAAAACTATATTCACAGTTTTAAGTTTAATTCTAATATTCTGAGATACTGGATTTTATATTTCCATGAGTTATAAGCCGTAATCAAGATTAAAACAAAGAAAGGCTTAAAATATTTCACTTAATGTATAAATGAATCTAAAACAGGGGTCTCAGACTCTCGGCCCAGGGGCCAATCGCGGCCCGCGGAATGATGTTTTGTGGCCCCCTACCCCTACGTTTTTTCTCACATGCACCTGCGTGAGTCGTTGTCCTGGGCGTTTTATATTTTGTAACACTTGTGGGCTACCATAGCTCAGGCTCGTGACAACACGAATTATCAACGTTGGTCACTTGAAACGGGTTTCAGGAGTGTCACCCAGTGCAAATAGGTTTTGTTTTTTTTTTGTCACCCAGTCATGTCTTTTTCAAAACCTGCCGTGAAGAGAACAGTTGGCGATGAACAACAATTTCAGGAGAAGTGGGAAACAGATTTTTTTTTGTAGAGCTTCTGACGTGTCTAATATGCATAGATAAAGTTGTATAAAGGAGTATAACATCAGACATCATTACTCAACTAGACATGCTGGAATGCGGCCCAGGCTCACCCAGACTCTACCTCGAGCGGCCCCCAGGTAAGTTGAGTTTGAGATCCCTGATCTAGAATACAGAGGGGAAAAAAGTATTTGATAGCCTGCTGATTTTGTACATTTGCCCACTGACAAAGAAATGATCAGTCTATAATTTTAATGGTAGGTTTATTTGAACAGTGAGAGATAGAATAACAACAAGAAAATCCAGAAAAACACATTTCAAAAATGTTATAAATTGATTTGCATTTTTATGAGGGAAATAAGTATTTGACCCCTCAGCAAAACATGACTTTGGGGGTGTTTTTCTGCTAAGGGGACAGGACAACTTCAACGCGACCAAAGGGACGATGGACAGGGCCATGTATCGTCAAATCGTGGGTGAGAACCTCCTTCCCTCATCCAGGGCATTGAAAATTAAAAGTCATTACCAAGTACTCAGTCATGTTTTGCAGGTGTCCACGTTGTAACTGTCACGATTCGTGACGTAAACGAAGCAGGACGGATGCAAAGTTAGGACGAGAGCTTTTATTGAAACAGGAGAGCAGACTCAAGAGAAACAAGAACCATGACCAACTCAATGAACT
>JAOUWY010000078.1:14157533-14168179 GCA_025728095.1 Prietella phreatophila | reverse complement strand
GGAGGTAAAGAGGACACAAGAAGCATTCGGCTGAGAATTTGAAGTAGGAAGAGCAGCCTCTACTGGGCAAACTTTTCAAATGCAGCACAGAAGTGTCCGGTCTTTCAAGTCTAAGGCCTGACTGATTAAATGGGTTGCTTTTACTCTGGTCATTTTACAGATCTTTTCAGCAAGTCAGATTAGTCGGCAAATCTCAAAAGTAAGAGTCGGCTCTTCCTATTTCAAAACACCTCATTGAAAGTCACCCTCCTCCCAAACCACCCAAAGTGGTTGTTCTTTGCTTATGCACTAAATTGCATTTCTATAATTACATCATTCAATGTCCAAAGACATGCATGGTAGTCTGATTGGTGTGTCTAAATTGTCCGTAGTGTATGAATGGGTGTGTGAGTGTGCCCTGTCCAGGGTGTACCCCGCCTTGTGCCCGATGCTTCCTGGGATAGGCTCCAGGTTCCCCACGACCCTGAAGAAGGAATAAGCGGTAGAATATGGATGGATATTAGTAAAACTCATTTGTGGGCTGATTTCTTTGTAATTATTAACCCGTCAAGAACTCAATTAAGTAATATCGCAAAGTAAGAGTGCAGTTATACTGAACATCTGAACCACAGCCATGCTGATATTCCGTATGTAGTGAACCGAGACATGGAGTGATAAGCACTGAAATGTCATCCAGTCAAACCCCATGTTGAGAATCATGATCTTAAATCTTAAAAATCCTCTTAGAAATACTGGCTGAAAAAACCCAAAAAATCTGAAAATCCAAATACCAGTGAATTCCTTCCTCCCACATGAAGATTCTGTATAAGAACTCACCCACATTCCCATCTATTGTCCTAAAGGCACACCCATTGAGCTGTTCTCATTTCCATATGGGGACACAATGACGCACCTTTTTCCAATTTGTCAGCCCCTCAGTAGAAACAGACCATCACTAAACAGATATTATTTACATGGTGGACCCTTCTCAGTACAGCAGTGACCGAGACTTGGTGCTGGGAATTAGTGCATGAGGTGCAGCGGTACTGCTTTTAAGCACTGCGTTTTCTTACTGCCACTTTATTTGAAACATCTACATCGTTCATGCACAGCTTATGCTAATCACTGTCTAATCCAACAGTGTTCTGTTTCTGAGCACAGAACTTCTGAATACAAGCAGTGAGATAAATGTATTGAGGGCAGGCAAGTGATCAGCTCTAAAACTAATTAGAAAGGAGGCAGAAGAGAACATGGGCTTATCATACAGTTCTGCCCCATCTTACAAAATAGTCTTTCCCTGAGAAGCTTAAAGACATGGCATGCATGAGGTGTGTGAGGTTGCTGACTAATTAGATCGTAGTAAAGGAGTGGTTGGTCATTTTTAGAGCCCTCTGCTGCCTGCAAAGTGAATAATAATTGCAGTGAAAACAATGACAAGACTGCCTTTTCTCTTGAAAGTGATTCAATCTGTTGAAACTACTGCATGCTTCATGAATAGCCTTTTAAGTAAAAGGGACCCGGCAAAGTGGCTCTGTTCATCGCACAGCGAGATCGTCAACCACTGTTCAGAATACAAAAGGTATTTGAAACAAATCATAATTAGAATCCTTCCATTTTCTGCATCACTTATCCTACACAGGGAGCTTGGAGCTTATCCCAGGGGACTCAGGGTACAAACTGGGGAACACCCTAGATGGGGTGCCAACCCATCACAGGGCACAAGCACGCACACATACTGGACAATTTGGAAATGCCAGTCAGCCCACAGCACATGTCTATGGACTGTGTGAGGAAACCGGAGTTCCCGGAGGAAACCCCTGAAGCACGGGGAGAACGTGCAAATTCTACACACACAGCGCGGAGGCAAGACTCGAACCCCCAACCCTGGAGGTCCAGCGCAAATGTGCTAGCTTGGTATGCACGAAGCCACCATGCCCCCCCCGTCATCATTAGTATACATCCTCCTAGTAAGTGTCAAAGCCTCAGTGGATGGGCGGCTGTGGCTCAGGTGGTAGAGCGTGTTGTCCACTAATAGTAGGGTTGGCCATTCGATTCCTCTCCCACAGGCCAAAGTCACTGCACCCCAAGTTACTCCCAATATCAAGCAAAGCTGCCATGCACAATGCTAGCAGCCATTGTTGTGTCAGTGCGAGTGTTTGAATGCGAAACAGTGTAAAGCGCTTTGTAGATGGAAACTGTAAATGGACAAATTACTCAATGTTCAACACCAACATTGGTAGAGGTGGACTAAAGTGTGTGTAAATGCTAAGCATCTTAAATATGAGAAAACAAATGGAATTTGTGTAGCTGAGCATGTGCTCGTTTAATCAACAGCCCCTATGAGCACAGGAGTGGGTTGGAAAGAAAAGTGCAGAAAGGAGAGGATGATTGCACTTACCAATGTAAACATTACGGGGGGATTTTAATGCCACCAACATCACTGTTACTGACGATCAAACTACTTATAACCTGCTTTTAGTCTAGCACCTGCATATTAATATATCCTGAGCAGCATGATTAAGCCCTGGCTATACAAGATGGGTCAATAAGAAACAACTCTTGATCTGGGGATTAGTAAGGGCAGAGAATTACAGTCATCGAACTAGTCATGGAATATTTCCCTTCATTTTTATTATTTTGAAAACTGACCTTTGGAGGTGACAGGCATATGGAGAGCACTGTATGTCTGTTCGTGAGACGCCGGGTAGAAATGTACAAAGCGTTGGTTTCGAATTGTGGCATTATATTGGTGTATGAAGACACTGTAGAAATATGGTAATATGCATTTGGTAAATGACTGGAATATTATTCATATTGCTGTGAGAAATCAATAACATTGAATAAAACCACACGATTTTCAATACTCTAAAGCTTTTGATTTTCCAATTCTTCCTGTCCATGCTACACATCTCCCATAATGCCATTTACAGAGCATGTACATAAACTTGAAACAAAATTAGTATTAAAAATAAAGGAAAGAGAGGGGGGGGGGGGCGCACAGGTTTCCGGAGTACCCGTTGTCCTGCATATTTTGGTGTCTTTCCCATACTCTAACACACCAATGTAGTGTAAACTCAGGAAGTGCTGTTAATTAACTGACGGGTGTGCTGGGAGTAGAGACAACAAGAACAAGCAGGGAACCTGTGAAATAAAGAAACGATAAATAAAGAAGTGACCTCAAAAGCAAAGATGCATGAGGTATAACCAACACCAGGCAGCTTCCAGATGTCCTGATTATTTGAATCAACGTGGATGAGTCAACCAACAACTTGATTTGATTTATTTTGCAGTTAGGTGGCAAAGATAAGACACGAGTCATGAATTCTAAACTTAAACACAAACACTGATTGTGGGGTTAGGATATGAGTGGGGGGAAAAAGGCAGATACAAAAGAAATGAAAATGACCAAAAAAAATAAAAAAAATCTACAAAAGGGCAGTAATTAAAGGTAGATCCCTCCTTTCGCTAAGGAATTTCATTAGGACCAATGTTTATATAAACACTCAGAACATTCAGACACTGCAGCTCTCGCTTCATCAGTGCTTTGAGAGCAACTCTGGAAGCTATACTTGGGCAAACAATTATAAAAAAAGAAAACCAAGAGAAATGAAAGACAAAAAGAGAGAAGTCTGATGACGCAACACTTCCAAGTCTGTAGGTATGACAGGCAGGTTTTCATTGCTGTATATATATCCAACAAAGCGCACTAACTGAGCATCATGTTTAAAATGTGATTTTTAATTCTGTACATGTAAATACATGTGATGACAAGGTATTCAGTGTTGATTGCTTTTCAGGTCACAATCCTGCACATGCTTGAAAACGGTTAGAAATCGGCAGTTCTAAACTTTTCACGTTACTCTTGCCATATGCTTTCACTGTACAAAGGTTGGTTTGTTTTTTCCACTAGAAAGACAAGACCAGGGCAGACAAGAACCCAGAGCAGAGCTCTGCGCCTGACTCTGCCTGCTCCAGGACTCTAACCCTCAAAACATTTAGAAATGAATATTGGATTGTAAAATGATATATATAAATGATTCGTGGTACAGGTTAGCACTTGATCATACAGTGAAAAAGAAAAAAAAAAGGAGTAACAAACAGAAAATCCGGAGACAGTAGAAACAGTACGAGTAGCTGTTCCTGTAATACAAGCCCAGGAACTGAAGCTTTCTTTGAAGATGGCTGCCATCTGGACTACAGTCTCCATTCTCATTAAGAAGAGCCCGACTGCATAAACTCCCGCCCAGCTGGCTAATCTGAACTACATCATCCGGCCCAGTCAGAGTGCTTTCTGATGGGTCCCATACCCTCTCCACAATAGGAGAATTCTTCATCCGTTCTCAAATGCTCACACTGTACCACAGCTTCAGGCATGCCCAGTTAACTCTGCACGCACCCTGTTTCCTCATAACTTCAATATTAGGCTTGTTTGGTTACATGTTCCTCCATCCCGAGCTAATCTGATGCATAGAATTTTAGAGCAAGTGTTATATCTGAAGAGTTAGATGTACGGACAGTGACGAGCACACTTAAAAACACACTGCTTCCCGTATATATTCCATCAGTCAAAGGGTTCCTGAACACTTTTAAAAACCAATAACGATGACAATAAATGACAAAACCCCACGAAGACTAGCAGAAAACAGGTGAGAAATGGAGAGATGGGTCAGTAAGGCCATGGTTGAAAATGAAACACGAGGACTAACCGAACAAAACATCCACGACTGCAAAAATTACATGAAGAAACAATAAGTTACTTGGAAGAGGAAAACAAATAATAATAAATGTTCGTTTCGACTTGTCAGGATCGTTCTCAGAAAATCGGGCTCAATAATTAATGCACTTTACTACCATCTACAGTGCCAGTGTTCCCGCACTCACAGTCCACACACATGCACACACTTTTAAAGCCTATTATCCTGCAGTTTAATTAACACGTTGTTAATTCTGCACTTAAGTGTTTGTTCAGAATAAAGTGATCCTTACAGCAGCTGCGCTGGATAACCTGTTACTATATCAGGAAGTGGTCGGAAAAATCATTAGCATCCCTCATACATATGCCGATTCATGCACACCAACATTCTCTCCAATTCTCTCTCTCTCTCTCTCACACACACACACACACACACACACATACACACCTCGCAACTCACCCACCAAACCAAATCACAGACAGACACCAGAATGTGACAGCGCATGGAGAGAAACTGATTTTCCTCCTGCACTTTATAGAACATTACATTAGAGGAGGGGAAATGACAGGAGGACAGAACTGGTTTGTCAGATAAAAAGGGCAAAGGGAGCTCTCCTAACTCAGGAGTGTGCGAATCTCCTTGTGCATGTGACACAGGAAGTCCACATAAGAAGCCCCACCACTGTTGTTTTTGTCCTCCACAAGGAAATGCTTAAAGATGAGCTCAAGTTTGTCTTCCTGCTTCACCACCACCAGCTGAAAAAGAAAAATGTTTTGGGGTTTTTTTTTTAATCCATTCAGAGAACAGAGAAACATCAATATAGAGACTGTATATTGCACGGAATAACCAAAGAGGAACATGAAAACAAGTAGCGCAGGATAAAAGTGACCATAAGAAGCAGACGTCTCCTGGCAGATTTACCTTCATGTAGCGAGAGCGCTGTGTGCGGAAAGACTCGATAATCTCCTGCAACCTCTTCGAGTACGGATTATCCAACATCGGCAAAGACGTCTACGGTAAAATACAGGTCTGATGTGAGCTACGCTCACAATGCATACACCATGCTATTGAGATTAGGTGAACACAAGCTGTACCATGTTAGGATTGATCTGGCTGAAAGCAGGGGTGCCAAAGATGTTCTGGAGAAGCTCCTGCTGGGTATTGACTCCCACCCAAAGGAAAAGGTTCAGGCCAGTCTCCAGGAGGTAAATGCCCCCCTTAGACAGTCTCTCTTCAGAGTCCCTGACTGCCACAGGCAGAGCATCACTCTCCACATCCAACTTGTGCTACAGAAAAACAAAGCACCAACAGCAACACTTATGGCTCTAGAATAATAAATAATAAACATGTATAGATTTATATAGATATGTATAAACTATGTAGGCTAATGCATACATGGATTCATCAATAGTCAGAAATGTATTACAACCATTATCACAATCAGTGATAACCACAGACAGACTAAGTTCTATTTAGGCAAAATTTAGCTGATCCCCTGAAGCAGTCAAGAACTTCACTACTGTTAATCCTGAGAATCATCATTATTATTATTATTGTACTTATAAATAAATATGGGTGGGCAGACAGGTAGATTAGATCGATAGATAATTCCATCCATCCATCCATATTCTACCGCTTATTCCTTCTTCAGGGTCGCGGTGACCCTGGAGCCCATCCCAGGAAGCATGGGGCACAAGGCGGGGTACACCCTGGACAGGGTGCCAGTCCATCACAGGGCACGATCACATACACACTCACACACCCATTCATACACTACGGACAATTTAGACACGCCAATCAACCTATCATGCGTGTCTTTGGACTGGGGGAGGAAACTGGAGTACCCGGAGGAAACCCCCGCAGCACGGGGAGAACATGCAAACTCCACACACACATGGCGAGAATCGAACCCCGGACCCTGGAGGTGTGAGGCGAACGTGCTAACCACTAAGCCACCGTGCGCCCGATAGATAATTATTTAATAATAATCATCATCACCACAAATAGCAGGTTTTTAGTTTACTTTTGTAATACTTTGTCTAATCTTTAAGGGGAAAAACAGAATTTTCACTCAATCACTTGAAAAACACATCTTATGTTTTGGCCGTCTATCCACACAGACTTTTCAAAAACACTCTCCTAAACGGATACATTTCACTTCGTAGCATGGCCTTAGAAAACATTTAAAAATTATGATGTTATTTTTAGTCATGTGACCCAGTTGACTCAAAAGAAACAAGATGGTGGACGGTGTTGTACTGCAGTTGTTGTGTCTGGGTAGGCTCTGGGTTACGGATCAGAAGGTCAGGAGTTTAATCCCAGCACTGCAAAGCTACCACCGTTGGGCCCTTGGGCAAGGCCCTTAACCCTCAATTGCTCAGTTGTATAAATGAGATTAATGTAAGTCGCTCTGGATAAGAGCGTCTGCCAAATGCCGTAACTGTAAACGGTGCCCGCTGTCCATTTTAATGGCGCTGTTAAAGATTGATGGCACTTTGTACAACCTTCGGATTGCATTTTTTTTTTTATAAACGCCTGAGGGAAAGCATTGTACGTTTTTATGCACGTGAAGTACAGGGACGGAAGCGTTTTCCAACATTTCGCCATGGACGAGAAATTTTCAGAAACAAACGGTCAACAAACGGTGTTGAATGAAAAATACAGTTTTTCGATCTATCCAGATTAATGTGGACATCGCCTTAGATTTTGGACTCAGAATCAAAATATGCTAGAATTATAATCTTAATCATTTTGTGTGTATTCGGTACCAGAGGTAGTGAATGTGTCTGCACAAGTAAGTGTGTGCGTGTGTCTGACCACTGGAAGCAGCCGTGGGTAAAAGAACACGTGGCTCTCTGCCACATCCATGGCGCTGATCAGCTGTCTCAGATAGGCACGATCATCCAAGGAGACGTCTGCTCCAGGGTGCAGAACATCACTCTTCAGTACACAGTTGAGATACACAGGAAGTAGCTTCATGCACTCTGGGAGGATCAGCTACACACAAAGCCACCAGATAATCAGAAATGGTCATGATAGTAGTGCTTACTACTATACTCGGCAAACAAAAGTTAATCAGTAACATCGCTGTTAGCAGTAATTAGGAGAGAAGCTGTAGTCACCTGTCCAGCTGAAGATGGGCTAGCACAATTCTTGCGATAGCAGGCCAGGATCTGGGCACACTGGTTCACCAGACTGTCTCGAACATTCTTGGTAGGGTTGTTCAGTACACTGCGGTATGCTATAAACAAACATAAAAGCAAAAACAGATTTTGTTACAACAGTGTACATCTGCATGACAAATTTTCAGTCATGAATAACCCCCACCCCACCAAAAAAAACCCCAAACATGTACCGTCATCCGTTTGTATTACACGATGTTCTCTCACTCACCATACTTAGCAAAGAAGTTGATGATGGTGTCTGTTTCACAGTTCCTATACAAGTCAGCCAGCTGTGCACAGCAGTTCACTGCCATGTTATGGATCCGCAGTCGCCGTTGACCACCACAGCTGGTATATAGTACAGCGCACTGTATAGACACACACGAGTATGGTTACTAAAAGGCACAAAAGAGGCTTAACATTTGTTGTAAACACTTTCTCTCAAACATGCCTGGATGAGTGCCCCAGTCTCCTCACTGAGTTTGTCGTCATGTTTGAACTCCACTGTGATGGTTTTGTCACAGTCCAGACACGCCAGCTCTACATCTGTGGTGTTGCTCATGTAGAATGAACCTAAAAAGTCTGTGGCCCGGATACCTGGCAGCGCATGACACAAAACATCAATAAAAAGCCACTACTTCATTTCTGTGACGAACGTTTGGCATTGCAGATGTAAGGATACAAATACGCGAGACATTAAAAACTTGACTAAGGCCCTGTTCACACCTAGCATTAACATGCGTCCTGGGTGATACATAGCTGTTAATACCCGGCATTTAAATGCATCTCCACTGACCCCTTGTGATCAGATTTCATACATCGTTTCCACTGGAGGTGAGCTGATTTATTACACCAGGCTTCCGCTGCGTTTACTTTCAGGCAGAAACGTCCTGCTAATCATACCTCCAGTACCCATATGTACGGGTTCAACAGTTCTAATTGTGTGGTCTGCTAACGAAACTTAGAAATGAATGAGAGAGATGAGATGACAAATGATCTCTGCCGTTATAGTGTTGCCTTTATCCATTAGCCTAGTGGCAGAGCGCTAGGGCTGCAGCAACTAATCGATAAAATCAATAATAATGGATAATTCAAATAAATGGACAACAAATTTTTATTATGGATTATTTGGGTCTATGACATCATGTGAAAAACAGCGGAGGTCAGAGTGAGCTGCTGCGGGAAAAGTGCACGAACAGGGTCGTCCGAAGCATGAGAATGTTTTATATTAAGCGCTTCTCACCAACTCCTAAGTGTATTAACGTGGCTTGTCGTGTCAGAAGCAGCGACAGATGTGTGTGATGTTAGTGTTCCAGACATGTTTTCTTCAGCTCAGAAATTACTACCTTTCTATCCGTATCTGTTAGAAATTCACACCAGTATTTCCGTTTTACATAAAGCCTCGTCCTGACAGCGAGCGAGTCTCCATTAAACTTGCGCGTCAAACAAACAGGCAGAAATAGAAAGGAAGTGCACTATAATAACTGACTGAAATATTGTTATCAAATATGATGTTTGATGCTATATTTCGCGAGATTGTAAACAAATTATGTAATTCACAAAAACCTGTATTTTTCCCGTTCCAAAAATACGAAAATGCAAATGAAACACACACTTGGTTGTCAGTTGTCCTTACAACGACTGATCATTGTTACTAAATCTTACTGACATTTAGCGTGATTTACACAGTGAAAGCTTTATCATTAGAACCAAACACAAAGACATTCTAATATTTCCCATCTCCAGTTAGAAACCTTTTAGAATAGAAAAAAAAAAATACCCTGAGCATTAAATTTAAACATCGTTTTGAGCCCTGTTAGGATTCAAGTCATTTTGCTCCGTGTTCTTGCTCGAAGATACGAGTATACTGTATAAATAGAAAAAGCCTGTCCCACTCACCAGTGCTTGTGCGGACCCTCATCACCGCATCAAAGCCCACCTGCTTCTGCACATCGTTCCTCAGATCGTTCAGAAACCGCTCCTGGTCAGACTGAGCCTGACGCACAAACATGTGACTGAGTGACTATACATATCGTATCACATAATTGACACTAAAGATCCAAACTACTTGATTGGAACAATTGTTTGTTTGTTGTGCTGGATCTGCAAGTCACCTGGAAATAGGTGTATTTGTAGATGGAACCTCCAGTTGAAGTGGGCACGACCCCTAATGTTGCCACGTCTACATACTGATTAGGGAACAGGAAGAGATCCACACAACAGCCCTGAGCCACACAATCTTTCACCAGGTTAGCATAGAAGCTCACTTGGGGCTGGAATAATGTCTGAGAAAAAAGAAGAGGCAGTGACATTTCAGAAAATGTCTTTAATAATAAACAAAAAATGATAATAAAGTTCATGCAAAGCTCGGTGATACTAGAATAGAGGTTCTGCATCATGTGAATTAAGGAACTGGGACTATAACAAGGGAGTTATAAGACTTTACCTTTTCTTTGTCTGTGCCCACCAGTTTTTTGTCTTCCCTGTTCTTCAGCTTGCCTGGAGCTTCAGCAATGGGCAAAGAGGTGTGGAAGACAAACAGCTTTCCAACACAGTCTGCAGCCTGAGACACACAGACCAGCCTTCACATTACTCTTTTACATACAGAATAAAAACGTAGGCTATTCTGCCATCTACCATCAATAACGAGCAATAATTTAATAGCAAAATCAATGAGATTAAAGCTATTGTGTTCTACAGACATAGAAAAGGTCTTAAATACCTTAAGTGCTTCCAGTCCAGCTTGGATAACAGGGCCAAACACTGTTTCTGTCTCTCGTGTGTCAGCAAACATCTCGGGGATCTGATC
>JAOUWY010000078.1:14093777-14109188 GCA_025728095.1 Prietella phreatophila | reverse complement strand
CCCTGGACCCTGGAGGTGTGAGGTGAATGTGCTCACCACTAAACCTTGTATGTACATAGTATCTGAATAATACATCGTGTTACACAAGCAGAAAGACAAACTGCTTGGGAGTGTTTATCAGGGCACTATGTGAAAAATGTATTTCCCTTACTGTGCATTCCAAGATACATAAATATGTGAATGGTGAGTGTATTGGTTTGTTGAGAGGAGATCTGGAGAGAAGCTGTGTGTTAACAGTGATCAGCTCTGAGACAAACTCCACCCCGAACCTCAGCTCACATTACAGCTGCCAGCAGTATTTAAAGGGGCAGAGCCTGATTCATTAGCCCACACTATAAATCATCAACCACGTTCATGCAAAGCCGTGATCACAGAGGTGTTTCGTTCTGGAGGGTTCAGGGATCTGATCTGACAGTACTGGTCCCCTTATTAGCAGCTTGGTGAAGACGACACCTCTCATATCCCCGAGCAGGAAACGATGTTCCTGAGCCCTGGAGCAGAAGGACATCATGAGCAGACACGCAAACACGTTCACAGCTTGAAGGTAAGCTCCTGATTTGGGCTCCAAACTGAGGACACTGATACCTGGAAGTGTGTTCATTCCCTAGCGGTGATGTTTACAGACATCATCCCACCAACAGCACACAGCTGTGTCTGATTGATGCTAAGCGTAAAGCCGCCTTCTGTTTGCTAAAATGTCAGGGGTTTTTGTCATTCTTCCCTAGTCATAAGTAGCTTGGGTGCGTAGACGTTCTCAGTCACGCTTGTGGACTTTTGTTTTAAATGTTAAACCTGAAAATTTGAAACTAAAGATTAAAAGAAAAAAAAGAAAAAACGCTTTGAATGCTAATCAGCCAGAGCAGTCTAAGGAAGATTGCTAGCTACTTTAGTCATTAGTAATGAAACAGCTATTAGTAATTAAACAGTCTTTATTTTAAATTTTTATTTTATTTTATTTTTTTAAACAACATGTAGTATATTAAGTTATTTTAGTTTTCATCCTTACTGAAAATACAAAAGTTAGGTCTAATCAGGTGCCCAAAACTCTGAGCTGGTGAAAATGGGGGACTTGGCCAGGTCTTGGCCAACGCGTAGATTATATTCTTCACACTTTTTTAATGAAATAAAAATGATTTTCTAATTGCATTACTCTTGTACTGTTTTCTTAAAAACAATTTTTATTAGAAATGAGAACGGTCAGACCAAGCAGGACTGTTCAGCAAGGTTAAATCTGCACCTGGATTTAAGTCGATCATTTAAAATTGAACCCAATAGAAACCCTTACAGAATTTGCAATGGTTTTAATGGTTATAATGGGAATTGTTTTAATGGTTTTGATGGAAACTGTAATGTCCCTGTGGGTCTTTACTGGTCATCTGTTGCCTTCTATTGGTGCCAGATTATGTCTAGAACCATTAAGGACCAATAATGGTTATTATTTGAATGGTTATGGTAATGATATTTGTAGTGGAAACCATTAGAATTTCTGTGATGGATTTCAGTTTCTATTGGGTTGTTTTTTTTCCCCAGCAGTGAATTAATTGATTTAATTCAGTTAAAATGACAAGTCAGTTGGGCTAATAACTATAATAACAACAATTAAAACAATAGGCTAACAAAATAACAGACACTAAAGAGAACTGCCAGTTTAAAGAAATGTACCACTTGGTTACAGGTGAGCATCGACTGATGTGAACTACTTTTGTTATATACTACAGTTTGCAAACCTCTCAAACTTTCTCTATGTACAACTTTATAATGTACAAAATAAGGAAAAAAAATCCCATTATCTTCTTTTGTCCAATATCCAATAGAGACCCTTGGGGATCTTGTGAGGATCAGAGGTGATATGAGGTCACGTGGAAATGCATAACTGCACATCTAAACCACCACTGAGACATCCCCAAAGCTTTTTGGCTCACATACACTGAAAGGGAGCAGTACGAGATTACTCTCCGTTTCCAGAAATGGGCACTCAACTAAAACATCATCATGCAGAAGAATCATGTGATCCAGAGCTTGAAGAAGCAGATATGGGAAGCACAGTGACTCCACAGGCTCAGACACGTCCAGTACACCTTGATGCTCCTGATGGAGGATGGGGCTGGGTGGTGCTGGTGGCCACCATCTTAGTCCAAGCCATGACCCTGGCCTTCCCATCCTGCATGGGCATCTTCTACACCGACCTTCAGATTGAATTCAATGCCAGCAACAGTGAGACATCCTGGGTGCCATCCATAATGATAGCAGCCTTACATGCTGGAGGTAGTAATACAGGAAAGCAATAATTCAATAAAAACACACAAGATGTCACAAGTATTTTTTAGATCTTTGTGGCTGTACCACACCACACCACACACACACACACACACACACACACACACACATGCACACACAGTGGGGTCTCCCACTACCACTAGTGAAAATGCTTCTATTTGAAATATTTTCTAATTCTGAAAAGTAGAATCTTTTCAATATTTACCTGAATTTGAGACTTTTTATTATTTGGTATATCCCCGTTTTGCTATCATGACTGTGTTACACATGAGTTTGTGCAAACCGTATGATCCATTTCAGAGCAAATCCATAGAAGTATCTTCGGAACACATGCTTCAGTAGAAGAGATTTGGCATGAAGAAAGTCTGACCTTTTGTACAAAGGAGATAACATGGTTAATATCATACATTTGCTTACATTTAAGATCATTGCGATTGCTGAGGATGGTACCACTTAAAAATCATAAGATGGCTTTGGACCTCAATTAATATGAACAGTTATGCTATGGCAGCTTTAGGACTACAATTGCTACAAACAGTTTTGCACTCAAGTCTCCATCAGAGAACAGTGGATAAGTTCAACAAAACAGACTTCATGTAAAAACTATAATGAATTTTCCTGGTTACACAATTGCACTATTTGACCATGTAGTATTAGCATATTTATAGAGGGGACTTCTTTATAATCGTATTATCTGGTGTCGCCCAGATGAGGATGCGTTCCCTTTTGAGTCTGGTTCCTCGCATGATTTCTTCTGTTTTTTCTTGCCACCGTCGCCACTGGCTTGATCATTAGGGATAAATTCATACATTTAAAATCTCTATCTTGAATTGATACATTTCTGCAAAACTGCTTTGGGACAATGTCAATTGTTAAAAGTGCTATTCAAATAAAACTGAACTGAATTTAAATAGGAACGTAGAAATAGTGCAGAATCTTTACTATTAAATATTCAACATATTGGACATTTAGTTTTTATTTTAGATATTTCAAAATTCTAAAAACTTTATTTTAATTTTTTAAAATAATAATTAGATCTTTAGACCACACTGTATATATTTAATTTCTTTTAAATATTTGTATTGGGTTTGGGCCTTCTAACAAAGAAGAAGCTTTTCCAAACTGGCACAAATCTGCAATCTCATGATGACTGTACTTTTCTTAGAGGTTTCTTTCTTTCTTTCTTTCTTTCTTTCTTTCTTTCTTTCTTTCTTTCTTTCTTTATTAATAACATTAAGGTGTTACATGTTTTATTTGATAAGGGATATTTCAAAAGGGTCTTTAAATTTAAAGTTGAACATGTCCTTTTACTTAATATATTTATGGATCGTCCCTCAGACATGCCCTTTTGTTAGGACAAGTCCTAGCAAATTAAGTGGGACTTGTTGGACAGCTCTTTCTTTGGTATTTGCTGATTAGATCTTCACAAGAAGCACTATACAAAATGTCCTTCAATTAAGTGTACAAAGAATAGTGATAAAGTTTAGATTAGTTTGTTTGTTAGGTCTGCAGGAAAAATTCTGAAAAGTTTTTGAATTTCTGCTTGTGCGCAGAAAGAATATCAGAGTTTCAGAGGATTGTTTAGTGTTGTGTTCTGACATTTGACTTTTCCTTCTCAGGGCCCTTGTGCAGCATATTCGTGGAACATTTCGGTTGCAGGGCAACAGTGATGATGGGGGGAGTCTTAAGTGGATTGGGAATGGTAGCCAGCTCTTTTACGCATTCCATCATTGAGCTTTACATTACTGCAGGGATAATAACAGGTCTGTGCATATTCACCCCTAAATTATTTATCTAATTATATCATTATGCCTTATTTTATTTAGTCACGCTCAAAAGCTGTTTTGCAACAAATCCCCTAGACAGCATAATCACTTGTGGCACTAGATAAAACAATCATTTCTATAATTCAGAGACTTTAAAATGTAAAAAATGCATACCATTATATAGATATTTTCTCTGTCACACAGGTCTAGGTTTTTGTTTCAGCTTCCAACCTGCAGTCACCATCCTTGGCCACTATTTTGTGCGCCGCCGTGCCTTTGCCAATGGCATGTCATCCACGGGCACAGCTCTGGGCCTGTGCTTGCTGCCCTTCCTGGGTCACTACCTACACAGTGAACTGGGTTGGAGGGGGAGTTTCCTTGTGCTGGGTGCTGTGCTGCTTAACTGCTGTGTGTGTGGTGCTGTCATGAGGCCCCTGGTGTCACGAAAACACAAAGAAGTCAAAGAAAAGATAAATGGCACCAAACCACTGGCTGAGGAGGGCTTTAAAGAACAGATGTGGGTGGCGTGGAGGAGTTTAATATCCTCTTTTCATCGTCACATGGCCTTTGACCTGTTTTCCAGTAACCAGCGCTTTCGCATGTACGCACTTGGCATTACATGGATGATGCTGGGCTTTGTGGTGCCACTGATTTTCCTCGTACCTTATGCTACAGATAACGGCATTGAGAAGAGTCGGGCTGCCCTGCTGCTCTCTATCTTGGGCTTTATCAACATTTTCGTGAGGCCGCTTGCTGGCCTGCTCTTCAGCCTTCCCTGGTTCAAAGGCCGCCATATTTATGTATTTTCAAGTGCATTGCTACTGAACGGTCTGAGCAACAGCATCTGCATTATTGCGCCCACATTTCAAGTACTCTTGGCTTACGTGCTGACTTATGGTCTGTCCATGAGCGTGGTGGGCACACTGATGTTCACTGTGCTCATGGACATAGTGCAGATGAACCGCTTCCCCTCAGCACTTGGTTTGCTTGCTATCATGGAGAGCGTCACGCTGCTGATTGGACCACCTCTAGCAGGTAGGAATTTTAATAACTGAGTGTATGTTTGATTGCCAATGATTGTGAACATAGGCCAAATCCTTTATAAGGTATATTGCATTAATCATAGTGGTGTTCATTAGGGACGCTAATGCTTGTGTCTTTTTAAAAACGGGTGCACTAATCTCAGATTTTCCATTTTTTGATATGATGCCAAAAATCAGATCTGAGTATTGACAGATGCCTAATACTAAGATCAATATCTGATGCTGACACCATCTTAGTATCTGAGCTGAATCTTTGCAATGTTTTGTCACCAAATTATGGAAAATATCGGCAGACATGTTTGCTCATGTTCTATGTTCAGTGCAAGATCTGTGCTGAGTCACATGAACACATACACTCAGCAATAAATATCTCAAATTCAATCCAGTACTGATCCAGCACTAAAGGTCCAGAGCCAATACTTATGATCAGATCTTTTTTTTTTTAGTTTGCAAAAATGACAAAGGGGTGGGTGTACAGTATAAATATGCAGAGCCATATGAATGTGTGGTAGTATTTATCAACACCCTGTGGCTTTGTTTTAAAGTGGAGGCCTACATTTCATATAACGTACCTTTAGGTTTATTTTGACAAATTAAGCAACACATTGCAACCACTATGATATTATTAATTATATTCCAGACACTCAACTTTCTCTATGTTTGCTGTCCTTTTTTGGCAAAATATCCATCCATCCATTTTCTGTAACACTTATCCTACAAAGGGTCATGGGGAACCTGGAGCATATCCCAAAGGAGACATCCTGGATGGGGTGCCAACACATCGCTGGGCACAATTGTGCACACACTCACACACCCATTCAGACGATTACAGACTACAGACAATTTAGAGATGCCAGTCAGCCTATAGCATGTCTTTGGACTGGACGTTGAAACCGGAGTACACGGAGGACACCCCTGAAGCACAGGAGAACATGCAAACTCTGTGCATACAGGGTGGAGCTGGGAATTAAAACCCCCAACTCCGGTGGTGCGAGGCAAACATGCTAACCACTAAGCCCACCGTGCCCTCTTGTCTAAATATCATTGATTCATTTAATTTAATTGCTAAACCACAACAGACCATTTTGGTGATAAGTAAGTAATCCCTCCAGAGACCTCCAATGTTTTATGAATAGAAAATGTATTCATCCAGTATTAGTTTAGCCATACCTCTAACATTGCTGAGTAATTAAATCTGGCCAATTTCCTTGTTCCTTCCTCTCCCATGACCTTGAATTTATCTATCCACTGGGTTAGTAAAACTGTTTGTTTTTTGCACGAAACTCCTTCCAGCCCTGCCATTGTTTTTCCAATTGCTTAAGGAAGCAGTTGGTTTTCACACAGAAGCTCTATCAGAGCATAAATCGGATCTAATTCTGTCTAATCACCTGTACTAGACTGTTTGTGCTTGTGAGAAATCAGAGAGAATGGAATGTTCTTTGAGTGGAAAAAGTTAAATCTACAGACTAGATCTCGGGCGGTGCCAGGGCTTCAGGCTCTCTTGCCCTGGTGTGTGAGACTGACTGGACAGCTGGTAAGCTTGTGTGAGCAACAAGCCAACTCAAAATGTCAGACATGCAACTCAACACTGTTTAGCCTCTGCATAATAAACTCCCACACTTCTGCATATCACTTGGGAGACACCTAGAAATTTGCTCCCACTGATTTCTTTGTGGAAATTTGAAATGTTGCGTGTATTTGTAATCGATTACTCACTGTTATTTGTACAGTCGGTCTGTTGATAGTCACCACATGACGTAGCTTGACCTATCACTGGCTGATAACACTCAGGTTATGTTTGTCCAGAATGTCATACTTTAGACTGAGTTCCAGTATTAACTGCACCTTTTATACTGAAAAGGTATTCTGATGTTTATACCACTCAAATCTGTTTGTCTTTTCTGTGGTTCAGGCAGCCTTGTGGACAGCACTGGTCAGCACATGTATGTTTTCCTCGCCTGCAGTATCACAGTGGCCTTATCAGCTTTGTTTCTCGTGGTGTCCTTCTACTTGCTGGACCGCCGTGACACAGCACTTAAGGATGCATCGTCGAATCAAGTGTCAACAGTTACACCTGAAGCTCTCATAGTGTGTGTGGGGGGAAAGGTCAAGGAACCTGTCAAAGAAACTGAATGCACCTCAACTGTATGAACCGAGTCCATTAACAATCAACATCTGTGTTAGATGAATGAAACTTACGCACATAAATTTCAAGGTTTCTTATTATATGGGGCATTTAACAATAACACCAATGATATACACTTTAAGCTTGTTTAAAGATATGATGCGTTTTTGTCAGATTGTGAGGGTTATATTGCTTTACATTGCTAGATCAAGCTTTGTGTTACACTATTACACATTTCCAAGCATGTTCGGTTTTTTACATGCTACTTTTACAGTACACTTGCTAATATGACATTCATCAATGTCTGTTGACCTGAATCTTATCTTTCAGAATGTTAATGATCACATTACCTTATTGCATATTGCACTGTTTCCAGCAGTTCGTCAGAGCATTTTGGGGTTTACTATTCTTTATGTTGTTTACGTGTTTATTGGTGTACTGCACCCCATTCTGGAACATTGCCCGTACTTCACTGCTTCAGTGTCTGCACAAATCGAAACCAAATTTAGTCTCTGGCTGTAGGACCCTGGTCTGTTTTACATTATCATGCTGCTATACATTTAATACAGTTATCATCTGCATCATGGTCAATCAGAGTAGGCAAAGCTCATGTCGTTTCGGTTTCTTCACATTACATTTCCTTTACATGAGCTGTATATTATAAACACACACTTGTTTTACAGCTGAACGTTAGCTAGAGTCAGACTGTGTGTGCTTCACTGTTAATGCCTTATCTTATGCTATCAGGGAACTGTACTCAAATCAAGTGCCGAATGAAAATATTTATGTATTCCCAGAGCTGTTCATCTGCACTGTACACCAAAGGTCCTGCTGGTTGTAGTATATTTTTATAGAGTGTATACACAGTATATTGGTCTATATATAAAATATTGGTCCTGTTGCCATTTAACAATGTGTACATCTATAGATTGTATACGATTATGTTATTTACAAGTCTTCTTTTCAAATAAATATTCTGTTTCATTTAAAAAAAAAAGTTTATTTCAGTTCACATTGAATTTTGCTTCCACGTAATTGAAATTGTACACTATGAGTGTGACGTCAATATGGAAATGATATCAGTTCTTTAAATTATTTCAGAAGAATTTAAGCTTGAAGAGAGAGGACCTTATCAGACCAAGGATAAACAGATGCTTCCTCCATGGTAGACATAAAAAAAAAAATCTATAATATCTGTAATATTCAATCTTATCCAGGATGTGTTCGGGACTCATACAGTGTTTCTGGGATTGGCTCCAGAGTCAACCACCACCACCACAGTAATAATAATAATAATAATAATCATCATCATCATCATCATCATAAAAATTCTGGTATGTCCAGGACTGTTATTCCTGTCTCAGTTCTACCTGCTCTTGAAGGAATTCTGACCAGTTCCTCCTACTTCCACAGACACTCTTGACCAATCCTATTTGCACTTACAATTATTATTCTTCGCACCTTCCATGATATTTCCATGACCGACTTAGCTGGTGCTATTTCTCATCACATTTAACCAAATTAGCACGCAGCACCATACCACCACCAGTGCCTTACACTGTCCTTTTAATGAATGTGCCGAACTTAACATCTGACCAATGACTCCTGCCAGAAAGTAACCAATTGCTCCTCTGACCTTTTGTTGGCTCCGAGTCCCGATACAAATCTCTGACCCGTTCAGCGTGGGGAAAACTCCACGTATGACCATTAATCATGTTTTTTGATGGAGGTGGCAATTTTTAATAACATTCTGTTATTCTGTCCACTGTTTTAACTGAAATTGGCGAATTGCTTTGACTTTTACTTTGATTTAAAAAAAAAAATCTGACTTTTAATTTGAAGCCAAAAATCTACCGACGTTAACCTCCGACTACATAATGCAGCCTAACGGTCGCCCTCTAGTGGCTGTATAGACTCTGCCACTGTTCACACCCGGCGCAGTAAAATTGAAACAGGTTAAAGCGATATTAGTGTTGACATTATAATGATGTCATGATACGGAAACACGCCCATTTCAGTATCTGAAATGTTTAATATTATGTAAATGAATGCACTCGGCTGTGTGTTTGCTTCTCGTTCAGCTGTACGAGAGTCATGTTAGTGCACTTCTGAAAGTGAAAGTAAAACTACTGACGGAGAAGGAAAGAAGTCTTGGAAAGAAGGAAGGAATCTTGGTGAGTGTCATTTGTTGTTGTTGTTGTTGTTGTTGTGACCATGTTTGTGCTGATGTTTGTTGTTCACCAGGACAAGCTGGTTTTAGATCAGCACACGTTGTGTTTTTACTGGTCACTGCAAGTATGCCTATACTAGTTTAGCTGCTCTTCTAACATAGTCAGTAAGGTCAGCATCACCCAGACTAGCTAATACTGCTTTTAAATAGGGTTGTTGTTGTTGTTGTTGTTGTTGTTTAAACATTTGAGCCTTTTGGCATGCAGAATGATAAGGATGTCTTTCAGAGAGCATTACAGGTATGCATTCATTTCTCATTGTCTTTCAGGGACGAGTTCACTTACATTCAAGAGGAGCTCGGACCCAAGCAGCTGACGCATGCTGAAAGAGCCAACGGAGTCTCCGTGGCAGTCCTGGGATTTGAACTCATCTTCTGATCACTAGGTCATGATGGCTGGCCCGGCTTTATGGCGTTCCTACGGAGCTCTCCTTCTCCTCGACCTGATCCTCTGGCTCTCGGTGTTGACCGCACTTCTGTGCTCTCAAGGGGCTTTGCTCGTCAACCTGACGTGGCTGTGGGCTTTCAGGGCTTTCAGCTGGATTCTGCTTCACACAGTCAGTTCAGCCAGCCTGGACAAGAGCATACACAATCTTCTGAAGCCCTGGGTAGTGTTACTGTGTTTTGCACCTCCTGTATTTGATATGGTGCAAACACTAGTTCTAGGAGGGACGTGCGGCTTTAGTCCTGTGCCTGTGCCCTCCATGGTGGTTTTAAGTGCAGTGACTGGCACTCTGGTCCATGTGATGTGGGACAAGGCATTCCCTAGTAAAAAGGTGAAGAAAGAGCAAGAAGCCAAGGTCCTCTTGATGAGAGTGATTCAGTACTCAAAACCAGACTACCTTCACCTCGGGGTGGCGTTTTTCTTTCTCATCTTGGCTGCGTTATGTAAGTTTAACACCCGCGCTCGTTTGCGCTTCTTCGCGTGACTGTAATTTTAACGTCTGAGCCTAACGTTGTGATTTGAAACGCACATGTATTGCTTGAGTATACTATACAAGAGTATCCAACAATAACGTGGCAATGTTTCCAGTGTAACGTCATTCCTCCTTTTCAGTTGAGTCGGGCATTCCGTACTACGTGGGGAAAATCATTGATGGTTTGAGTGGAGAATACCAGCACGACAACTTCTTGTGGGCCATTGCATGCATGTCATTTTATTCTTTTGGAAGGTAAATGCATGTTGTATTCCTCTGTTGATCTCGTCGTCTTTCTGAAGTTGTACAAAACTCACAGTGTGTTTTTTATTTCTTAGTTCTATGTTCAGTGGCTTGAGAGGAGGCATGTTCATGTGTAGCCTGAGCAGACTAAACAAGAGAATTCGGCACATGCTGTTTCAGAACCTGATCAAACAGGACATCTGCTTCTTTGAAGAAAATAAACCAGGTGATGTGCAATATATAAATAGTTGATCCTGAAGCTGCTGCTGATTTTCTTTGAAAACTTTGAAATCGCTCTCACAGGAAGCTTGACATCGCGGCTGGTTTCAGACACTGATAAAATGGGCCGCTCTATAGCCATGAATTCGAACATTCTCCTGAGGAGTCTGGTTAAGACGTTTAGCATGCTCGTGCCGATGCTCAGCCTGTCCTGGCAGCTAACACTCCTTACCTGTGTGGAGATGCCTCTTCTCGCTGTGCTACAGAACCACTACAGCATTCACTACCAGGTAATTGACCACATATTTAGTCAAAGATTTGGATTCTAATACTTTTCCCATGCTTCCCTTTAACCAAAAATTCTTTTAGCTGACATTACTTAATCAAGATCTGATCAAAATCATTTGCATAAAGGAAAAGCTTCATCACCAGGTCTTCTGTAGTAGAATGGCTGTTTTGTCACTTTACTTTTATCATCGTACTTCTGTCCTGATTTGCAGAAAACATCGAGGGAACTGCAGGACTGCATGGCTGAAGTCGAGCAGTTGGCATCTTCTGCTATCAGGTCTATAAAGACGGTGCGGAGTTTCAGGGCTGAGGCTCAGGAGCTGAAGAGGTACCAGGAGGCTCTGGACAGGAAGCTTAAGATACTGAAACGCAAGGGCATTTTCAGTGCAGTCCACCTCCTTCTGCGCAGAGTGAGCCACAATATACATTACACACTGTGGCATTGTGCATGCGACTGGTTTTAATCCCTCAACCACCTGCTCTCACAGACAGATTATACAGCCAAAAGTTTGTGGACACCTGATCATTAGGCCCATATGTAGTTCTTCCCCAAACTAATGTCCCAAAGGTGAAAGCACACAATTGTCTAGAATGTCTTTATATGACCTCAACCCACTGAACACCTTTGGGATGAACTGGAAGCCCGTCTGCACCCCAGGCCTCATGGCCTGAGATCAGTGCCAGACTTCATTAATGCTCTTTTGCCTGGGCGAGCAAATCAAGTGGAAAAAAAGAGAGAGGAAGTGAGCTTATTATGATAGCAAAGGGAGACTAAATCTGGTGTGGGACATTCAATCAGTATATACGAGTGTGATGGTCAGGCGTCCACAAACATTTGGTGATTAGGTGATAATGTTTGAGTCAGTGTGTGCTTGTTGTAGTGTCTAACGGTGAGCTTGAGGGTGGCTATGCTGCTTCTTGGTCGGCGCCTCATCATCTCGGGTCAGCTAAGCAGTGGGAGCCTCCTGGCTTTTGTGCTGTATCAAAAAGACATGTTGATGAACATGAAGGTGAGTTTAATAATCTGAACTGTTTAACCACAAATGTAATGTTGTGAGTTTCTTCTTCTGTGTGTTGGAGGCCCACTACTAGATTTAAACAAAACTCTTATGTGCTTGTGTTTCTTTGGTGTTCTCAGCAACTGGTGTATGTCTATGGAGACATTCTGAACACAGTGTGGTCAGCAGAGAAGGTGTTTAAGCTGCTAGACAGAAAACCGAACATGCGAGAAGCAGGCGATTGGATACCTGAGAAACTGGAAGGAAGAATTACCTTTGATAACGTCACCCTATCTTACCCATCCCGTCCTGAATGGAAAGCACTTAAGGTCAGTATTTTCTGGAATTTTGCCAAAGTAACCGCTCTGACCTCACATATTAATAACCTGTTAAAAACCCTTGTGTCAGTCTGTGAATATAGAGCTGAGTCCAGGGAAGATGACAGCATTGGTTGGCCCCTCCGGTGGAGGTAAAACCTCTTGCGTCAGTCTGTTGCAGAGGTTTTATGAGCCTCAGCAGGGAAATGTGCTACTGGATGGCACACCACTCAATGAGTACCAACACCAGTACCTTTGCAGCCAGGTGAACACTGTAACCCAGACACTGATGGAATACATATAGAAACTAAATATGTAGCAAAACCTCTTGAAATGATCCATCACAGTAAATGGCAGTAATCCTGTCTGTCTGTCAAAATACACTTGAAACTAGTTGTGTATTTGGTTCTTAAATGAGTTTAATGTAACTTCATCTTATGACAGATGGCAGCTGTGTCTCAGAACCCAGTGCTGTTCTCTGGCTCGGTGAAATACAACATTGCGTACGGCCTACGTGACTGCACCATAAAGACGGTGGAGGAGGCAGCGAAGAAAGCCAACGCGCATGACTTTATATGCAGATTGAACAAAGGCTATGATACAGGTGAACATTTCAGTTTGTTACCAGATTCATCATTAACAAAGCGTTTAGTTGATTTTACATTAAAGGTGTTACACTAGCAATGTTACTGTGCTGCAGATGTTGGAGAGTCTGGTGGGCAGCTGTCCTCCGGACAGAAGCAGTGTATTGCTATAGCGAGAGTGTTGATCAGAAATCCAAAAATCCTCATTTTGGATGAAGCTACCAGCAACTTGGACATCAACATTCAGCATGCGGTACTTGCATTCACACTTCATAAAACAGCTCTAATCACAGCTATCCATTCTCACTGACAAACTTTTACACAGATTAAAGCAGCTCATAAAGTTGAATCCTAAAGCTACAAGCCAGAATAAGGAGCAGACATTATTATACAAGTGAGGCAACAGAAAAACCTCACTCCTGATCACTGGGCAATGCCACAGCCATCAAGAGAGCGTAATGGTTCTCTGCTCAATTAGTAGCTAGCATGGTGTTACTCTTTCCCCTGTCAATCAGAACGAAATTTATGAGCTCATATATGTGGAAGATGGGACTTGGCATTTTCCTCCGAGTGTGTTCAGCTGCTCTGTGATGGTACATAAGCAGCAGTTCAGAAAGATATGGAGGGTGGCCTTACATGTCTTGGAGGAAGTACATTTTAGCCGGAGCTGTTTTGATCAGTTAAATATGAATGGTCTCTGTACAGTATCTGTAAAACATCTCCCTTGGGCTGCATGTAAGCTCAGAGATTAGGACACAGAATCAGCTCAAATTAACCTCTGGGTTGACAGATGTCAGTGTGAAGGCTATATTCAGTTCTGAACCAAAAATTCACTACGGGGAGAAGTATAATATTTGCTCACTCCTTTTCCCACTCAGGTTCAGGAAGTCCTCTCTGGCTCAAAGGGTCAGACAATGCTGGTGGTCGCTCATCGTCTGCAGACTATCGAGAGAGCCGATCACATCATCTACATGGAAAACGGGATGGTCATGGAGCAAGGAACGCACGAGCAGCTTATGGACAAAAGGGGACAATATTTCCATCTTAGGGAAAAACTGTTTGCAGTGGATTCAGACCAAGACTGAGCAGATTCATTACCATTAAGTATGAATTTGCAATCATCAACTATATGTGGAAGTAATAAGATCAATTTAAAACAATTATTTCATCATTTGTATTATACTGGTGGAGAAATCAAATAACCCAGCTGCCCAGGACAATTGAGGATTATGTGTCTGTTATGAGTTTCTATTTTCTGGCCATCAAATTACTCATTTGGCTGTTGCTAGAACAGTCACCAGCAATTATCATACCCATTCATAAACTAAAGAAAAGTCCCTACATAGCTTTAGTTGCTATGCAACACTTTAATTTCATGTACTTTTAAATATAAACACACTCCTCTTTATTCTACCACTGGTGGGTTGAGTCAACCTGGTAGTGCATCAGCCAATTTTTGACGGTTATTCTATTGAATATGATTTCTTTTTATCCGTTTAAGTTCCTCAGTGGTGGGGGCACTCAAATTAATGCTTGTAAGCATGCTACGTATTCTCCAAAAATCTCAGTGTTTGGAATTGGTGGAAGGTTCGGGTAGGGAGATTGACAAATATGTGTATGGTACAGCATACACATTTAATCTAGTGTTTTTTTTTTAAAGTGTTTTAAGAAAATCAAACATTTCAAAATATCAAAAGAAACTACTGAAAATTCACCACACTCGCAACAGTTTACATCAGTTAATGCCAGTTATTAGTGAACCCTTTTTTTGACAACACAGTTAAATTACATTGTATTTTTTTCCATATTTTTATCTAAATGACATACTTTAGTATTGTAATTTACATAAGAAATTACAATACATTTTCTAGAGGATAATATGACTTATTACAGAATGTGAAACCATAAAGCTGCATAAATATGCTCTCATATATGTGATTATTGTTTAAAAAACAAACAAACAAAAAAAAAACAACCCAGATTAAGTAGACATTTCTAATGTGGATTGTCTCAGTAACAGTGCACCAAAGCATGTCTGCGATTTAAGAACAGCAAAATGTAGATGCACTTGAACCATGATGTTATAGGAAGTAGATCACGCTCGAGCGTTTTTCTTCCTCACACTCAGAACTAACAAGGTGTGTGTTATCAGAAAATCAGCTTAGGACTGGACGTATTAGCTTGCTACAGCATTTACAGGGAACTGTCACAAAATCTCTGCATGACAATCCCACATTCAGCTTTTCATAATGCTATATATAAGTTTAATGCATTATAGTTAGCTTGGGGGGGCGCATGGTGGCTTAGTGGTTAGCACGTTCGCCTCACACGTCCGGGGTTCGATTCCCGCCGGGGCCATGTGTGTGCGGAGTTTGCATGTTCTCCCCGTGCTGCGGGGGTTTCCTCC